>JAOTAV010089105.1:0-36468 GCA_026546445.1 Cyclargus thomasi | reverse complement strand
CCTGCCACTTGAACATCGGATCGTAGCCATAAAGCTGCTTGATTTGCGGGTACTTCTCTGTGGACAAAATGCGCAGGTATTAATTGAATAGAGTCTAGGGTGCCGGATAAAAAGGAACACCGCAGTCAGCAAGTCAGGCTTTTCATATGTATTTAAATTTAAGTTAGGGACGCTGGGCTCGCTCAGCGCGTTTATTGAAAGTATTTTAACTAGTCATACCAATTTGTCTACAGATTTTTTTATCTTTCTCTTGATTGGCCTGTTTCTAATATTTTTTGACTGGAGTTTATTTATTTCTTAGTAAGTATTTTTGTAAAGCTCACGTGAGCCGCTAAAAAAGCTTTGACTACAGGTTATACACCTGTAGTCAAAGCTCTATCTATATAGCTTTGACTACAGGTGCAAGAATTCCTCACACATTTAAGAAAAAGATAAAAATATGTCGTGCGTATAATCTGTAGGATAGAACAGGATTTATAACGACATTTCAAGTGCGCTGTGCGATGCGAATTAGTCTAATCCACAAGTTGCAATTACATAGGTATTAACTCCTTAAAACCTCTTCACCAGTGCATCCTGATAGGTAGAATTCGCACTACGAAAAGCAGGAAAAAATAATGGTTTGTTTCCGAAGCTTCTTTGCAACAAGCTCTTGTTGGGTATAACCACTGCCAAGAATCGCACAATTTGATCTAAGACCTTGAAAATATAAGCGCACTTAAGTTTACATCTTAAGGCTTTAGTTAAATTGTGCTATTATGGGCAGTAGTAAGACATTAACGACTTCGATTGCCTGTTCTTAACTTACCTTATTTAATGTAATTGGATTTGGAGATATCAGATAAGATACTCCGTGTAAACATTACCCAGCATGAGTTGCTAACCACATAGTTACTTGAAGATGACATGAATAATTTGAATATGGATATCAAATCGTCGTAATGAATGTTGAGGACATTCCTTAACCTTCCGAAATATTAGGTTAACTTATAGGTCTCCTCTCGAAACCGAGTAATATAGTCAAATTACCTGTAATGAAATTTCGATGTAACAGATGACCAGATGGAAAGCTACTAAACTCATTACAAGAGTTGCAAGTGCCTTGCCTATGTATATGGAATAGGGCGCCGTAGAGAATTATTCCCTTGGTAAACACATTGACTAGGCAAGACGCAGATTAAGCGTTGTTTTAATTACGCTATTATTCAGAGGCCTAAATAATTTTCCGACTGAGGCGCCCCACTCTAGGTACATGAAGAAAATCAATACAAATATTATGAATGCGAAACGGACTAATTCTGTTGAAATTTGGTATGCACTGGGACTCTAAAGTTGTCCTGGGGAAGGACAAGGAAAGACACGTTTTTCACAACCTGAAATCTTAAAAAAGTACTGCATTTTGTTTTCAATCTAAAAATCCTTTGATTTGCCATGTCCGGCCGCAATCTTGAGAAAACGTAAAAAATCTTGAGATCCTGAGATCAACCTAGAAGCAACGGAGATGCACGTGTCATCTAGTTTTCTCTAGGAATATTAAAAATTCGACAAGTTATTTAGCAACAAGTGCAAGCAAGTTGTGAAGCCGTAACACACGTCTGCGCGCACGTGACGATTTGACGAAAGATATTTAATACACTCGGTCATAGGTATTCTGCACGGTTTTATGTCGGAGTTTCCAAAGGATCTATTTTAACATTAACACCAAAATATACATATACATTCAACATGTTATTATTTGATATCGATTTAGCATACAAGTAACAAGTTTACATGACCTTGAACGTTTAGTATCGCTCAGTCGTCGCCAGCTAGACTCCCGAACAGCATAATATTATGTAACAGACATCAATGCCGAAGCTACAGAAATATAGCTTATTTTTTTGCATAAACTATAACTAATAATAAATATTATATAATAATAATATTTTGCAATCCTATTAAGATATCGAGAAAAAAATGGAGAAAAAATCATGATTGTTGTAAGCCCCCTTAAATATTTAATTTGTTATGTTTTAACCGTTTATTGTTATAATAAAGCGGCAACAGAAATACACAATCTGTAAAAATTTCACTTATCTAGATATCGTGCTGCTCTTCTTGATATACAGATGGACAGGCTTCAAAGTTTTTGCGTCCCCTTTTGGTTTGGAACCTTACAAATTAGGTGTCTTTTTTTTAATTAGGAAGTTTACGAGCAAACAAGTCTCCTGGGAAGCAGCTACCGCCGCCTATGGACACTTGCTACATAAAAGATATTGCAGGTGTTTTGCCGGCCATAAAGATTAGCCGGCTTTATCACTTTGTATTATTCAGTGCGTAATTTACAAGGCATCATCTGTCAAACGGAACGCGATCGCGTGGGTTACTTGCGAAAATCAAGTTCTCAATTAATTGTGATGGTGTTTTTTGTTCTAAATTCTCTAATAGTGTTTTTACCTAAAATACGCATTAAATAACTGTGCAATCAGATGGCATGGCAGTGCCATCGCCAAGTTGAGCGCGAAGCAAACACTGCCGCACCATCTTTACAGGAAGCATTTTGCCGCATTTTCAGTCCTTATGGTATGGGTCTGAAGCCTAAAAGAGACAAAAAATTGTGCCAAATAACAAAGAACGTTTCTACAAAAAGACGTTCTGTAAAAAAGCAGACCAAGTCACGATTGAGCTGCTTGTTTATCTCTAAAAAGTAATGAAATCTAGACAAAGGCATGCAAAGTTAAAAGCTCCTTCCTGTGATTTGTTTACTATTTTAGTAACTATTATCGAAACACCGAAACTCACCGAAAGTCAAACAAACCTTTAGTTCGATCCCAAAGCAGATCAGAGGGCGAGTCCATATGATCGCTGGTTCCAAAAACCGATACTGAACAATTCGTCCAACCTTCAAATTAAAGCTTAGTTTAGGTTCCTTGGCAAAGAGTTCCAGACATAAAAGAAACCGCTCGCCTGAACAGACCCAAAGTGCCAATAAATAACTTAGAAGGCGCGAGAACACACTATCTTCAATAACAATAAATTGATTCCTCAGATCAAATTGAAACCAGCAATCGCTCAACTGCGATGAATTATGTGAAAATAGCACAAATGTAGCGGACGAATATAAGAAACCAAAAAAAGTTTCAAAGCCACCTCCTATAGTATTATGCCAAACTGAACCTACAAGATCTTACTGAATTATTAAATGAAGTGGTTCAAAAAGATAATTACACTCATAAGATAATTTCAAAAGACCAACTTATAATCTCAAGTAAGTCAGTTGAAACCTATAAAATATTGATTTCACATATACGGAATTAGGGTCATACTTTCACTAGAAAAAAAAGAAAGATTCCAGAAATAGTTGTTAAAAACCTGCATCACACTACCCCCACAGAAGCCATCAAAGAGGCAATAGAAGAAACCAGCAACAAAGTGAGAGGTGAAATTATTAACGCCCATAGATCAGGCACAAAAGCACCATATAATGCCTTCTTTATAAACTTGAGCCACACGAGAATAATAAATTTGTCAAAAATATTGAATACATATTTCATAAAAGTCAAGATAGAGGACCTGAGAAAAAGTAATAGTGTTGTGCAGTGTACAAGATGCCAACAATACGGCCACACAAAAAATAACTGCCTAAGGCTATAGTTATAGGTGTTTTAAATGCGCAGAACCACATAGAAGTACAGATTGTGTCAAAGATAACAATAGCCTCATGTGCGCTTCGTGCAGGCAGCCACCGAGCAATCAAGAAAAAAGAAACGAAATCTAGTACATAAGAAACAGCGCAATTACTACACACGTTCGAAAACACCCAATATTGAACAAAACATAATTTCCAAACCTGAAACTGCATTTTCAAATGAACACAGCAGTCAACCATTTATCAAAAACCTATTAAACAAAGGCAGTTACAAACAAGTATGCACCTGTATACTGAAATTACAAAGGTCCGGGAACAATATTTACAAAAATACTTTTCAACGTCATATTAAGGTTGCATTATTTTCCAAAATTATGGAAAATATCCCAGATCTCCATGCTACCAAAGACAGGAAGACGACCAACTGATTCCAACCAACCTAGTTCCTACCGACTGATAAGTCTGCTGCCAGTTATCTCAAAGTTATTTAAAAAATTGCTTCTGAAGAGTCTCAAATCAATTTTGGATGAAGAAAATATAATTCCTGACCACTAATTTGGGTTTAGACAACAACACTCAACAGTAGAGCAAGTCCATCGTGTGGAAAGAAAAATAAGGGAGTCCTTGGAGAAAAAAAAGAGTACTGTGCTGCTATGTTTCTCGATATACGGTAAGCATTTGATTGAGTTTGGCACAAACGTCTTCTGCTGCAATTCAAAAATAAGTTATATAGTAATAGCTTATTATATGTTGTTCAAATCCTATCTTGATGACAGACAATTCCAACTTAATATTAATGATGAAGTATCAAAACTGTATGATATCAAAGCCTCCGTACCACAGGGCTCAGTCTTCGGTCCAATACTGTACTCTATATTAACTGCAGATTTGCCCTGTACCAGAGATGTAGTCACAGCCACATATGCTAATGACACAGCAAGCCTAGCCAGTGATGGGAATCCGATTATAGCAGCACAAAAACTGCAGCACCACCTGAATAAGATAGACCAGTGGCTGGAGCAGTGGAGGAATAAGCCAAGTGTCAACAAATCAGTACACATCACTTTCACACTGCTTAAAGGTGTTTGTCCACCAGTTAGCCTACGAGGAGAAAAATTACAGTCAGAAAACAGTGTAAAGTATCTTGGTATACATATTGATAAAAAACTCACTTGGGTGAAACATATTAAAACAAAGAGACAACAGGCAGCTATGGAATTTAAATAATTCTACTGGCTTATCGGACGAAAATCACCTCTAACACTAGACAACAAACTCCTAGTATATAAAGCCATCATCAAGCTTATATAGGCATATGACATTCAACTGTAGTCTGCAGGGTTCCGTAAGCAAATTTAATTAAGAAATTCTACAAAGTTTCCAGAATAAATGTTTGAGAACAATAGCTAATGCACCATGGTTCATAACTAACACTGAGATACATGGATACTTGAACATTATATGGGAACTACAAAGGAAAAGGTGTCCAAGTACATACAAACATACAAGAAAATCACATTAAGGAACTCGCTAGGGACCTGCTAATTAATAATGACACAATAAAACATCTGCAAATACTGGAACAAAGGGAATGAGAAATTACGAAAAGAGACAAGAAGACAATAGACACTGTTTTTAATATGAAAGAATGTGTGTTCAATGGAACACCACTCAAAATGTGATCTGGAATAAACACACCATCTGGTTATGGCTAGTGAAAGCTGAAGACAGATACAAAAAGGGAAAAGTTAAAAAAACTACAAGACAAGACTTTTGCCTTTACATAGCATTAATTGTAAGATTTTTTCTAAGGGAAGCCATTTATATCTACCATCACATTACTTTATCACATTCTTATCAACAAGCAAACAATGCTGTTTGTAGTTTATGGTATGTAATTACAAAGTTTATGCAGATCTTAGGTTTTTAATTTATTATTTTTTAACCTCATATTTAAAGTAAAACTACTACTACAACAATCATGTGTTCCTCCCTCAAGCTCACCTTAGAGGGGTGGGGACTTTTAGTATATATTTTATCTCCTAGCTATTCAAACAAAGTTCCAAAGTCAAAATTTTTGTTTTCAACTTTTCCTTCTACACCTCTTTTTTGAGCATTAAAGCAAAATTAGGATTTAATCATCAAATAATGTAAATATAATATATGTCTCATGCAAAACTCATCACATTCTGAATTAGTACACTCTTTTATTATGAAAAATATCTCCAAACATACTTTTAAATATGAATTAGGAGGATGCTAGTTAGCATTGTTCTCACATTGTAATTGAGTAAGGAATCCTAATTGGTTTGATAGGTGGCAATTATTGTTCATATTGTGTTAATTTTTACATAAATATGATGACTTTCTTAAACTGCTAATGGAATATGTCAATTCCATGTAACAAAATCTGTCAGCTGAGTTTGACATAACCCGATCAAAATACTTAGATCCCTTAGCTGTATCTGTTTTAACTTTTCTAATTGTACATAAAATTGATAAGAACATCTTATATACTTCAACAATACAATATGTTTATGTATTTTATAGAAAAATTGGCTTACAATACAAATAATGTGTACTACAGTAATGAATAGGTTACAAGATATGGAACCTGTTGTACTACAATAAGCTTAAAGGATAATTATTTGTAGTAGGGTAATAGTTCCTTTGTCGCATAGTAACCATGAAGTTTTCCAGGATAAAAATCAGTTTCCAGTTTAGGACTGAATTGGTAACAGACTGAAAGACTCACTTTTCCATTTATAATATAAGTATGGACAAGTAGCACTGTCTTGTTTGTCTTGCCGGGCTAATTTGCAAACTTAAAGTTCTTGACGATGTTCAAGTCTCCTTGAACACGCCCAAAAATTTTCAGCAAAATCAGTCCAGTCGGCAGTCGCTTATGAGTTCATTGATCAACACACGCACACAAGAATTATATATATTATAAAGATTTACTAATATGTGACGACTAATTTCCTGTAGTCAGTAAGCGATTAATTCCAGTCTGCGAATTATTTTATAGTTGCGGTTAATTAAGCATTACCTACTATATAACCGTCTTTGCTTTGACTAGGCGTGAACGCACTTATACCAAATTACAAATAATTATATTCATAAATGACGTAATCCGAAACAAACCTAGGATGATCTTCCGGCGACTAGCATGCGGCTCCTCTGTGTGCACCCATTCAAAGTCGTCTCTAGAAACTTTCGCACCCATAATTATAATACACTAATTATTTAATAATACACTAAATTGTAAAACATTTAGAAATTTTAACAGCAAGTTTCGTAAAAGTAGAAATCACAAGATATTATTTAAAACACAAATGTTACATTCGTTTTCATAAAATTTTACGAAAATACAAACGAGAAACACGACCGGCGTCTAAAAATTCAAAATGACATTTGAACGAATTTTGATAGTTGACACTTGACAAGTGAAGTTTGTTCGTTTGACATATTTTCACAAAAATGAAAAAACCAAAAACTAAATAATAATTAATAAATATATCTATTTTTTCTTAATTTGTTCAAAAGGTATGTTTTACGATAGTATCCCTTACTAGTCTGTGGGTATGTTTGCTGGGGACTGGTGTGGATTGCGGAGGTTTTTGGGGGGTTTTTATGTAGTACGTAGTAATCTATGTTTTGGGGAATGGAGTTTGGCTGCGGTTATAAATGCAGCTGTATAGGGATGTTGCTGCATGTTTTGAGTACTGCCTTGAAAAATGCAATGTCAGGGCCACACATAAACAATACATATAAATCTACAATATCGGCCTGCCTTAGAAGCCGAAGGCCGACTCCGCGGCCCGCGCTAACTATTAATATATACTTACTTGACTGCCTCTGTGACTCAGTTGGTAGCTTACGCCGGGGGTCGCTGGTTTGAATCCCGCCAAGGAGCAAAAAGTTTTTCAATGTTCCTGGGTCTTGGATGTGTATTAAATAGGTGTATAATATAATAAAAATCTTAAATATGTGTACAGTATAAATGAATTAAAAAATGTATTTTCGTTGTCTGCTACATGTAAGTCCTATAACACAAGGTAAGTCCTAGTTATAACTTACTAGGACTTACCTGCGTCCGAACTGCGAGTTTTTTCTCACATTCGACCGTAAACGCGTTTACTAAGATTTTGTTGTATGGGATTTGTACATGTGACCGTAAGCATCGCATAAAACAGTAAAATTGGACTAATCAATGGAGAGGTCTTATTAGTATAATATATACTTTATTCTTCCGGATTCCCGCGATGGCTCGAGAAGTCGCTGGACTCCGCGGTTCGTTGCCCTTCACCGCTCTTTCGGTGTGAGTTGAGCCTTATAGGTAATAGAACAGAAATGGACAAAAAAAACGTCTGTTTATCTGTGCTACTCTGGAACTACTGAACGGATTCAAATATTTTTTATGTAATAGCTATTAAGTCTAGGCAACACATAGGATACTTTTTATTCCAATTCATCAATAAAATTTACTCGCAACGAAGTTGCGGGTATCAACTAGCAATTCAAGAAATGTGTTTAAGATTCCATGCGAGCGAAAGCTTGTGACTTATGTGTTCGCCCAAGATCGACGGTAGCGGTCAATAACCCGAGATTTTTATTAAAGAAATGACTAATTTTTTGACAGATCTCCATCTGTATAATGACTGTTATGTCTGGTTTACGCGCATTAAGTAGATAACTAAATATTAAGTCATTTAACATGCCAACACAAAATTTAGTAGCAAGTAAAATGACTAAAAATTTGGTTACAATTTAGTTACCTACTTAATACGTGTAAACAAGACATTACTGACAATATTGGGCGAATGTATACACAATATTATAATAAATTAGTCAATTATTGTTATACCTGTATACTGTAGTGTAGACAAAATTTAATAAAAATCTGTTTAGCAGTTTTGGCGAGACCAAGAGGACGGGATATTCATATACCTACGTCCTTAATAATTGTTAGAAAAGGGATGGATCTAATGCTTCTAATAAATCTTTTAGAATCATAAAAGACCAGCTGGAGGAGAAATAAGTGAATAAGTGCTGAAAAACACACCTTTATACTAATAAAGCATAATGTAATGTTTAATGAAACAAAATGTATTTTTTTATGTATATTAAAACTTATACACTTTCTTGTACAGGCGGTTCATAGCCCTCGGGACGTTCAGACTTGTCTCCGGCCTCCCCGCGCTTGCCGCCGCCACCCTCGCCGTGCAACTCCATCAGCTTAGCGATCTCGAAACGCGGCCTCTTCAGCACCTTAACCTAAACACAATTCACTCATTAGTTTCATACGGTATGGATATCTTACACTTACCTAACCTTTGAAAATTCTTCAGAAGTAAAATCAAAAGGGAACATGAAGTTTCATCATGTGATTGATCATTGCGAGCTAGGTGTGTCATCATTTGAGTATAATTGCAACATTGTTTTATTGTAGTGAAAGGGAAATAAATACCTTGCGGATGCAGACATCACGGAGTGGGTAGATGCTGTGGCAGACCTTCTCAATGTCCTTGGCAATGGAATCGGGGATCAGTTTGTTGACAACTTCCCTCAGCTCTGAGTTAGCTACATCACGAGTGATAATTTCACACATCTTCTTTCTGATAGCACGGACCTGTAATGATAGTAGAAGAAAATTATATTTCACATAAATCAACCCCCACAAGTTATTTAGAGCTGCTCATGTAAGCTACACCCAAAAACCGTTATTTAATTGCTTGAGGTGATCAAATTATTTTAAAAAGTGTCATTTAAAAAAAAAATGTTGTAGCAACGACATAAAAGGCCTTTTACAACATAGTAAAAGGCACAAGTATATGTGGAAGCATTGATATCTGCAGCTTGAAACGATATAAAGGTTATAGATAGACCATTATATAGCTGGGCTGCATTAGTTTCAGAAAATTATTTTATGCATGGGCATACATATAGGGGGTGTCATATAAAAATCAGAGCTCTCAACATTAATAGTAGTTGTGGGTAATTTAGAATCTTACTAATATTATTATTAATGCCAAAGTTCGTACATTTTTTACTTCTTTACAATAACAGAATTTGGATAAAATTTGGAGCTAGCTGGTTTCCTGAATTAGCATATATTAAAGGTTAAGTATTTTTGGTAATACCACAGGGCACAGCTAGTATTTAACGTAAGTTATAAGTAGATTTGATGAAGTAAAAAAGTAAAGGATAATAAAATATATAGTAAAGCACATAATAATTACAAAAATTAAAAAAAAAATTGATTAAATCCAGTAGACTTTATCTATTTATTGAACAGCAAGATAAATTATGGGTGTAGTGAAATATTAAGTCATTAAGCAATCAAGAATGCTATTTGTATACCTGAGTGTGTTGAGCATAGCAGGTCTTGCGCTGGCTGAGTGTGTCTTTGTTGGTGAATCCAATGCAGAACACACGGAGGAGGTAGCCATCTGTGGTCTTTACGTCAATGTTGGCCTCCACAAGGGTTTGCCATTTCTTAACCATCCATCTGAAAATGCCAATACTTTAAGTTAGCACATTATTAAAATATTTAAAGCAATTAAAATTTTGATAAGCTACTTATCAAAATTTAAATTGTGGCAATGACTGAAAATGCTCATAATCAATAACATTAAGAGCAACAATCAAGTGACAGCATTTAATATTTGCAGTTTGTAACGATCCAAGGGCAATTATTAAGCCTTTGAATAGCTGGACTGCAATTGTTTTTTTAGTAAAACAATTTTCCCATTTGACAAAATATAAGCATGTGCGACAAAATGAAAGCACCTTTGCATTTTTGATCTAAACTTTTGAAAAAAAAAAATTAAAGTTAATTTTGCAAGGCCTAAAAGTACTTAATAATATAAGAAGAATTTACTTACCTCAGCTTGTCAGTTGTCAGGTCCATGCCATGGAAGTTACAGAGTACATTACGGCCTTGAACATCCTCAGCAATAAGACGGAATTTACGGAAAGACCTAAAATAAAGAGAAATTAAAACTTTAAATAAATTTGTTTTAATAAACACTTTTGTAGCATGACACAAAGCATGCTACTTAGGAGATTCCACAATTAAATTACTTTAACCCTTTTAAAGATTTTGTGATGTCAGCTTAACAACTTCAACACAAAGAATAAGAATATTTACCTTTCTGCGTCAGTGTCGGCTTGCAGATCAGCCAGGGACACTTCAAATACACGTCCCTTTAAGCCCTCTGAAGCGATTTTGGTTCCCTAAAACAAACTACGACTTTTTAAACTTCTTACACAAGCATAATTGTATTATTTGATGATTTATGGTATTGTCAGCAGTAAATCAAAAGGGAACAATCTTTTTCATCAGATATGTGTCATTGCGAGCTAGGTAGATCATCATGGTAATGGTTCATAGACAAGCATGCAATTAACGTTGCAATGCCCCTTAAATCACAAAATTCACACGTGGTTTCATGTAATTAGTCTCCCGCACTGAAATTGTAACTACTTCCCATAGAATCTGCATAAAATGCAGATTTTAGTATTAGTAGTATCGATAATTTTTAAAAACTAACCTGAGTACGGTTGACAAGGGTGGTGCCCACTTGCCTCTTAGTGAACATAGACGGGGCTTTAACATCATACCAATCTTTGCGGGTGAAGGGATCAACACTGAAACAAATTGTTGGTTAAACATAACCTCCAATGCTATTTACCAATTTCCCAACGCATTTCATTCTGGTTTTCAATTTTTATAAAAAAAATATAATGTGATGGGCGTCTTGCATTTCACTGATACGATACAATAAGCTAAGTTTAAGTCTTTACAATCAAGTTCTGTGTTTAATAGAAGTGTCCTTTGACACGAGCCATGTATATTTTAATCAAAAAATATTTCTGAAATCACCAGATAAGAACACTTTTTAGTCATCACGATTTGTAGATAAATGCTTAAACAATACGCTAGGACTCATATTTGTAACTTACATCTTCTTCTTAACACCCTTTTTGCCACCTTTGGACAGTCCCTTATTTTTACCGACCGCCATGATCAAACTCAAACTGAGAAAGAGTTGTTGTTTATGGTCTATGGACGGAGTTTGTCAAAACTCAACTGTCAGTTGTCAAAAAGATTGACAGCAAATGTTACCAGATAAAAAATCATAGATCAAACCATTTTTTTACAACATCTTGGCACATACCACTATTTTTAGGGTTCGGTTCCCAAAAGATAAAAACGAGATCCTATTATTAAGACTTCGATCATAGTATCTGCACAGCCAGAAAAAATATCCCAAAAATATACGAAAAAAATCACGCTTATTACATCCGCTTGAATAAAAAGAACATAGTATAGGGGAAGGAAGGTAAAATTGGGAAGTGGGAACACTTAACTTCAAAGGCAAAAGGGCACCTTGTAAGTTGTAAGTTCCAGTTCCTTTCTACTCGACATCCTATGGGGTAATTGGGACTAGCAGAATTCAATCGTATATTATGTTCGACCTCTTGCTCATATTGGAACACTAAGTTGCCACCATTTTATTATTAAGTTCAAATTCCGACCGCACCACGCGGGATGCCTACTTAACGAAACAAAATTATGACGTTGAAAACTGCGCTCGAGCGCGTTCTTTTTCTAACGCATAAGTCGTTCCTTATCTGAAGATATCATGATTGTCATCTGTTTCAAAATAATATTATAATTTATATATTTTTTTTCTACTTGGTGGTGGACTAAACTAGGTGTTTTTTTATAATTAAACAAATTCGTACGCAGTTTGCGTGTAAATGTAATTAAAGACATAAGCGGAGGAAGCGGGTAGCGGGTTTTTGCATAAATGGACGTTTTAGGACCGATAAAATGGTTTAAAATTATAAAAGTGTATATTTGATAGAGAACTAGATAGATGAGCTAGATAATGAAATTGCAAAATTACAAGATTAATCAAAATTTTATGAGAAAATATTATAATTTACTTGAATGTTGTAAAATGTTAGTTATCCGCCTCAACCACTTACGTCTTCAATTATTACTTGTACTATTAATATGTATTTTATAGTTAGGACATCCAAAGATTTTTTAATTGTTTATTTTAGCATACCAAAGACGCGAACAAATGATCTAGGACTAAAAACATATACCATTTTAGTTCTCGTCAGTAATGGTTTACACGTATTAAGTAGATAAGTAGTTAACTAAATTTTTAGTCATTTAGTAACTTAAAATTTAGTTACCTACTTATCTACTTGTAAACCAGACATTAATTTCAATCAAAACCGCAACTTGACGTGCTACATACTAAGATAACTTCTGGGACTTTGTCATGTAAAGCGTCAAAATATATATAACTTCTGTAACTTTACCATTACATGGCATGATTTTGACATGCGTCATGAAGAATTTGCGCGATAGAAACATGGAACGAATACTACTAATTATTTACTTTCTCAGTTCTCTATTGTAAGTACAACAACAACAAGTAACAACTCGCGCGAAATATGGTTGCGACAGTCTGAGGACGTAAAAAAAAACAAAAAAAATTTAATTATTTATTAAAATTAAACTTAATTTAAATTACAATTAATTATCCTAAGCGACTATCCAAATCGAAATAGGACTAAGGAGTGACACAATTATAACATTAAAATAATGTTCTGGAATTAAGACAATGGGGGAACTAAAAGAATAACCTATTGTATTAGATCCGGGGAACTTGTAGACCACCTCTGATGGGAAACTTGCGGAGTTGCGGAGTCAGCTGAGCGGGTAAATATCCAGTAAGTACGTGCCAATCTCAAGTTCCTGGCAATTCCTCATTAAATAATGAAACATCGGAGAAGAAGATGTTAGTGATTTGACATTTCAGCAAATTAAATTGACGTTTAATAATTAAATTTTTGATGACCTTTTTGATGTGTAAATGTCGATTTATTTTCGTAAAATAAACCATAGTTTGCAGCGTTTATCACCAAAAGGACTTTTTAAACCTTATTTGCTCCTAAATAGGTATGATAAAATGGTTATACACATTGTTTATAGATTTTTAACCATTACAAATAAATTACCTGGCCGGTACCGGTCCTAAAATAAGCGTCGGTGGTTTATTAGATAAGCAGCCCAGTGGCGTAGCTTAGGGTGGGGAAAGGGGGTGCGGCCAGGGCGCACTTTTTAGGCGGCAAATTTTCAGAAATTTGTTATTTCAAAATTTCGGAAAATACAATATTCGACCATTTCATGTTTCAATATTTTATTACCTATTCTGTAACGACTTCTGGGAATTCCCTAAGTAAGTTGCAAAATAATTAAGACGGTTCTTGCAGAAAAGTTCTATAAAATTAGATCATGTCTGCATTGCGTTTGGTTTTTATTCGCGCGATTATTTTTCCACTACTTAGTTGTAATGATTGAGTGGCACAAAAAAATCCCAAAGAATTATATGGAAAAATCGCTCTTAATGTTTGTAAAAAATTGTACAAGTAAATTGAGAAGCCTTATTAAGGGGGTGGCAAAATGGTCCTAGGGGGCGCGGCGGCAAATTGTCCTCTGCCCTGGGCGGCCGATACCCACGATACGCCACTGGTGCACAGGAATATTTTAATGAATAAATCATTGTAAAGTCTGTATTGTTGTATATGTATGTTGTAATAACTAAGAATAACAATTGCAATCTTTTTATTTTCAGAAATTTTGTAGCTGCAATAATGTCTAAGTCAGCTCTAGTAATTTTAGCCCAAGGAAGTGAGGAGATGGAGACTGTCATAACAGTGGATATGCTTAGAAGGGGAGGGGTGAGTGTATCTAGGTATAGCAAATATTTTTCATCTAGTTAATCTGTACAATTAATGGCGGGGGGCTTAGGAACAGTAATAAAAATATCAACAAAAAAAAGTTGTCTGTTTATGTTTCTACATGCTAATAATATATAATATCTCTGGAACTACTGAACAGATTCGAATCTTTTTTTATTTAATAGCTATTAAGTGTGGGCAACACATAGGATACTTTTTATCCTGGGAAAATGTATGATTCCCGTGATATACAAATCAACTAGTGATAAATAATTTTATAATTTAGAAATTTCCAATGTCTCTAATTATTATTGTATTATTTTTTTATTTAATAATACTTGTATTATATAACTGATAAGGGTATAAAAATTGAAAGCCACCCAAAGGCAAAATAAGTAAGCTGTTTATTGTATTGTCATTTTTTTTAGGGAATAAATATTTTGTTCCTTATTCTAACACTCTCAAATATGTTTCACAGCAAGAAGTTTATTACCTAAGAACAATATTTTTTTCATGAATTAGAATAAGCATTATAAAGCATCCTATAATAAAACTATTATTAAAAAAAATCAAAGAATCACACTTAAATTAGTTAAACTTCATGATTTAAAGTGCCACATGCGGTGACAAACTTAGTTTTGGTAGATATTTCTGTGGCCTGTAGTTAATAACAGAGTAGTTTACTCCCGCCTGCTGCACTTAAACTAATTTAAGTGTGATAGCTTTTTATCTTTTTAGTTTTTTAAGGGTTTTGTGTTTTTTTTTAAATAATAGTTTCATTTCAGAATTTTTAGTATTTTTAATATGAATTTGTTCGGGCCCCACCCGAACGATTAATCGCACGCTTTATGAATATTTGTGCTTAAACATAATTTGATAAATATATTTATATATATTTCTGGACTCGTCTTTCTTCTAGCTTTCATTTGATACCCAATATGGGTATCAAATGGTTTTGGATAAGAATAAAATCAATAAACCCCCCATGCCACGTTTGCGGGCGCCATTTTGAAAATATGTCACTACGACAATTTAGTCAAATCCAACGACACCTCACATGTCAAAATCCATCCTGCTGTTGGGGCTGTATGGCGTCCCAAAAAAATGGACATACATACATACGCTCGAAAATCATTACCCTCCTTCTGGCGCAGTCGGGTAATAAAAGCATCCTTTCCTGAGACACAAAATATCGTAATACATCAAATGATTTTATCAAAATCAGTTCAGCATTTTAAGCCTGAAATGGTTACTGACAGACACATTTGCATTTGTAATGTTAGTAAGGATTCCTTATAAAAAAAAACTCAATCACATTAAATCAAAATAATTTATTTCGGGCATCATAGAACCCATATTATAAATACCTTAAAACTAATTATATATTCCTATGTTATAATAGATACTTTAAAGTCTTACATAGATATTAATTTATCCATAAAAACTAACACTTTTTTACGTGTTGTCGGTGACGTGACGCACTTCGTTCCGGAGTCTCCCCCGGAACCTCCGGTAGGCTACACCAAGGTCGACAGATGTTTCGTCTTTACTTTTTACCACAAAGGAACTAAAGTTTACCTTGTGGCGAGTCGCGAGACTGCAGACGCTCGACCCTCAGGCGCAGTGTCGTCTTCTTCTTGATGTAGTCCACGACGTCCTCGACATTCATGGACCAGTGCAGGCGGGATATGTACAGGGGCGTCGCAGGGACCTCGCTCCGCAGACGCAGCTGCGGTACATACGGTGCAATGCCGCAATGGTTGCGGGCGGCGGGCTTCTTCTTCTCACCACCATGAAACCCTCCCCATCTGTGTGAGCCCGCAGGGGAGGAGCGGGGCGACCAGCAACAATCGCGTAATTCCGCTGAGTCGTCTGCGGATTCAAAGTCGGCGCATCCGGAAGGGGAATGCCGGCGGGGACGGCAGCGGCGGTGTTCGTTGACCTGGGCGAAACTGCTGATAGGCGGAAACCGATCGCTTACGCGCCTCGACGAACGGTGACGTTTGCGGCATCATACATATTGAATTACCGCTCTTTAATTGCGCTAATTCATTACGTAGATCGTAGATGGAAGATTCTGATGCCTGCAATCTACCCCCGAACTCCGGCCACCGACATCGACGTGGTCTAGTGTCAGCTCCTTCGCCACAAAAGCCGACACCTCGTCCGGATCCGTTTGCTTCAGGAGGGAGATGATGTCCTAAGTCAGCGAAATATTATTTCTTCATAATACTAAAAAATATTTACAAATTCTAGGTCAATGTAACTGTGGCGGGTTTAGATGGAAATGTACCAGTCTTATGCTCAAGACAGGTTACTCTGGTGCCTGATAAGTCACTTACTGATGCGTTGGCTGAAAACTCCCAATATGATGCAGTATGTCAATTATATGCTTTCACTTTTCTCTATATTGTTAATCTCCTTAATTTCGTTTTATTAAAAGAAAAATCATTATATTTAAGCTAATTTATGATCTTTAGTATCCTAGCAAAAAATAACTTAAAATTTCCACCCTTTTCATACATTGTGTCATATTTTAGCTTTACAATAATTATATGTTAAGAATAATATTGTCTTATTTTTCAGGTTATTTTACCTGGAGGGCTCGAAGGATCTGAGCGCTTTTGCAAATCCAGTGTAGTAGCAGCTGTTCTGAAAGATCATGAGAGTAGTGGGAAAATTGTTGCCGCTATTTGTGCTGGTTTGTTTTATTTCATATAAAAGATTGTATTACAATTTTAATTTTTATCATAAAATTCTTATCTCCTTTGTTTCTTACAGCACCTACAGCTTTTGTAGCCCACGGTATTGCCAAAGGCAAAAAAATTACTTCATATCCAACTACCAAAGACAAAATTTCAGCTGACTATCAGTATGTGGAAGGTGAAAGGGTGGTTGTGGATGGCAATATTGTAACGAGCCGAGTGAGTTATATTCTCAATTTATACGAATTTTCCATCATCTATTTTTTTTTTTTGTTATCTTTAACAAAAAAATATTTATAGATGAGGGCGTTCCTTATTAGCAGTAAGTTCATGCTCAAGTGACAAAATTTTCCTAAAATTTTAGGGTCCTGGTACAGCTTACTGGTTTGGACTGCAGTTAATTGAGATGTTGACTGGTAAGGACAAGGCCGATCAAGTTGAGAAGGGAATGCTTATCTCTGGTTACTAGTGTAACAAGAGTTGTATAAATGCTTAAATATCACTAAAATTGATTTGTGCTCATGTGACCTTACTAAAAGTACAGTTTGTAGTTTATATCTAAATGTACTAAAAATGTATCTGAGGTAAAAGTGAAATGTAATTTCACAATAAGCAAAAATAATAAATTTTAATATTTATATATTTCTTTTATTATTACAGAATAATTAAAGCACAAAGTACAGTGTGTAAATAAATGCATGCATCTAAATATTCAACAACTAATTATTATCTAATTTTTTTATAGAAAAAATATCATAATACTAAAATGAGTAAAACTTAGGTATACAATCTTCGAATTGCTTTGAAATGGCCCTTGGGCTTTTCAATAAGTCTTATGTAAAAATTTATAGTACTATTAATGTATTTGCTATGGAGCGTAAAATATTTTGAGATCCAGAAATCCTAAACAGTATTTTAGTATAACATATACAGGCTCTCTATTTTACAATGTTTTGTGTTTTTATCGAAAATCGGAACATCACATTGAAGATGAGTATTCGTTTGCCACAGAGTCGGGAGGTTGGCACTATGCTTTGATACTTTGACTCATGAGTCAAAAAAACTCATTGTATTGTAAACAAAATTGAAAGAGAGCCAATTGACGGATCTATGATATTTGGTCGGAATATATAAAACGACAAACAAAATTATGTAGGTCCCTCAACTGGCTTCGTCTTTGTTTCAATTTGTCTTATGGTACCTACAATGTGTACATAAATCATATTTAACCTCTGTCTTCATTATTGGGGTCGGTAAGGGTTTTTACTCCTTGTATACTGTACTGGAACCCTTTTACTAAGGCTTCGATATCTGAGTTCCGAATGCGCGAGTTTTTTCATATTCGACCGTGAATGCGTTTCGCGTTTACTAAGGTTTTATATAGGATTTGTAGATGTAACCGTGAGCATCGCTAGTTGGCGCTGTATATCCTATATAAAACCTTAGTAAACGCGTTCACGGTAGAATGTACGGCACTCTGTCTGTCACCAGGTTGTATCTCAAATTTCAATATCTCAAAACCAGTCTTGAGATATTGAATTTTTTACAGACTACGTATTTCTGTTGCCACTATTACAACACAAACTAAAAATAAACGAAATAAACATTTAAATGTGTCTTCCATTTGGTCTCATACAAGACATTTTTTCTATCCTTATTGGATATCACTAATAGTCCCCTGAATCGCACTATGGGTTACACGTAGCATACATAGAGTAGTATATGTACTTTATTTAAAAAGAGATGTCGCTGTTGGCCGCCTACATACCACTATCGTCGACAAAACGTAATTACACTATTTTTGCATTATTATAGTATCAATACGGAACGTAAACTTTCATATGCAAGTCCAACTCGCACTCGGATATATTTTTTCATTCCAAGAATATTGACAAAAAACTAGCAAACAACTACATGCACAATGCTCATACAAATATAAGGGGGCAAAGGAGGACCAGACAAAATGGCCCAAGGACCAATAACGACGTGACATATATCATTAGAAAGGTATTACATTATACTACAAGAGTTACTATGGGAGCTCATTTATGGTTATTAGTTACTTTAATCATCTTTTTCCTAATGAAGAACAAACTACCTTTATTGCGCTCATTTTTTTTTAATTTGAGCGTAATGCGCAGACGAAAGCTAGCGTTTCCTTTACAACACGGTCACATTGACTTGACATTGGGACGTGTTATACACCTTACCGACACGTCTTTGGAGCCTGCTAACATTCGGCAGTTTATAATAAGAGGACTAAAATTAAAAGTAAACACACCAAATACTGTTAACTTAGTTAAGCATGTACCCGCAACGGATGGCTTAAGCGTGGCATGCTTGTTAATGTATTTTGACGTTTGTCCGCGCGCCGGACGACCCGCCTGAATCAGTGTTGCTCTAATGAAAATATATAAAAAGCACGGGGCGCGGTTACACGTCGAGGGCACATAGCTCGCTTGCAGGAAATGCTGACATTTTTAGGTTTCATAGCCTAATGGCAGAAAATAAAACCCATACATTGGCCATGTCTATATGTACATCCATATGTCACAGCAACTTTTTTTGTGAAGCTATAGCTATATCGTTCAAACTTGGTGAATAAAGTATTCTGGGCACCACATTAAAATTCCATGCAAACAAGAATTATAAATATAAGAGGATACCCTATACTTAAAACAGAACATCGACGCGTTTCCCTTGAGTTACATCACATTATATATTTTTTTAATAAATAAGGGATGAATGCACAAAACAGAATATAATTAATAGTAAATTGTTTATGATTACAATGGTATTGTCCTTAACTCTGTTATTTATAATGCACTACAATACTTGTGAAAACAGTGAATACTGAGATCTTAGCAATTTTTATGTACTTAAAATAATATCAGTTCTGGATGGAGGTAAAAATATAATTTAATTTACAGTTTTACGTATATTGCTAATTTGCCCTACGAGATTCTTATCAGAGTATCGTCGTAAAAAAATTATAAATTACTTCTTCAATCACGAAATACTTCATATTACCAATTATCTAAAAAGTCGTATCCAGTCTTTGGTAAAGTTGATTCAGTCAACGTCTCAGTAGATTGGAAATCAGTTCCAGATGATGCTTGGCTAGATGAAAGGAGTCCTCTATTTTCTTCAGAAAGGTCTGAAATAATAAAAAATCTAATATATTTCTTATTATTTACTAAGTTTTTATTTACTAAGTACTATATAGCTAAGGGTCACATAGACTTAAGACACTTAGCTTTTGCATATTATTATCTAAAAAATAGGTCAAAGATTAGAACTCTTTATCATATTATCATAAATACTGCAAACCATAAAACATGTAAACACCCATAAAAAGTTGATGAGAACTGTTTAAATCTTGCTAACTTAACTTAGCATTTTAAACTATCAGTGTGTGTTTACACATGCCAAAAGGATGTGCGATTGCATTATATTTGTTATTCCAATTACGCGCCGTCCGATCGTTAATGCTTATTTCCTGTATTTGAAATACAATGTATTATGTATGACATCATGCGAATACTAATTTATATAATTTCTAGTAAATGCTTGTTGTTAACATGATAATTATGTTGGAAAACAGATATTTACATCAATGAACTTAAAGCATACATGTTTTAAAATTTAAGCTAAATACATTTTTTTTATGAAAGTGGCAAATAAAAAATTAAAGACTCAAGCATTCAAACCTGCTAAGCATATAGATAATAGTTAAAAATAATAAATGAAAGCTTAAAAAAAGCATCAAATGGATAGCTTACTTTTGGATGACTAAGATAACTTACATTTCGAATTATAAAAACAATATATTATATCCATAAAAATCCTTTAAAAAATTATTAAATAAATGTACTTACCACTACTTGACTTCACAATACTACTTCTGTAACTCTTTTCAAATTTACTGTCACTCGGTGGGCTCTTGAAATTAGTTTTGAAGAAATTTTCTGAAGATGCTACAATCTGTCCCTGAGGTAATATGGGTACCAAACATTCCCTTTCTTCATCCTTCTTTTGAAAGTTTCCAATGAATTTGCTTAGAAAACTTGTCGGGGAAGTCACCTCCCGGTCATGAGAGTCTTTGATTGTTGGTTTTAGGACATCATGAGATTTTAATGCATTTTTCAGCTCATTTACAACTTTGGAATGAGATAATGCCAGCTCAGTCATTATGGGTGGTGGTGAAGTACATTTGGTCTCTTTTGGTGCCCTATGTTCACTGAGGACACATAAATTGAGTTGACTCTTGGTTTGATAGATGAATGGTGCCGAATATTCATCTCTGTATGAAATATTTTCATCTTGAATCAACCTCATTCCATGTTCTCGGCCAAAAAATGACATCAAATCATTTTTACGAACAGGAGGATCATTTAAATCAAAGTCCAAAGCATCCAAGAGAGCATACTTTAATACTATATCTGGTTTAATTATTGACTCATCAATAATTTCAGCCTAAAAAAAATAATTTTGCAATAAGGATGTTAATAGATACAATATATTTTTTTTTATCAAGTGCAGCAAAACTCAGATCAAGTGAAGTTTATAATTGTTAAACTGGACCAGATTTTAAACCTGCATTTATAAAATTTATAGTTTATTTTAACAATTATTGTTTGTAGTATTTTGTGAATTTGAAAATATTATTACAAAGCAAATTGTATGCATTTATTTATGAAAATAAATAAGGTTAAACTTTATAAGACGAAAAATGAATCATAGTTCTGATACGATAATTACGATCAGTTACGCCTTCATACTATTAGTCATTAATTTGTTTAGTTTTTGAAGCAAAGAACTGGTTTATAGTTAATAAAGGTACATATAAGTACTAGGAGTAACATACCCTTTCCTTTTCTGTCAGTGTATCCCAAATATTTTCGTAAGAGGTCTTTGCATCAGTTATATCTTCATGAATTTTTGCTGCAATAGGGTTTAACATACGAAAATACTCATCAGCGGCAGCGTTCAACGCCATATCGAGCAATTTTCCTTCTGCTCGTAAAGATATTACGTACAGCTTGGTAAAAAGTATAATACCAAAACTAAGCAACAAATAACGACAAGTACACAATTTAAATTCTAACACTGAGTTTTCTGTATTATCAATTACATTTTGATTCAGAATGCTGAGATTTTGGTGTATCGATCAATTTATCAACTTGTGTTTTCTTAAACTATTAACAGTGTAATTGATCAGCTCATAATAATATGCCAAGACTCGCATAGCAAATCCAATTTCTTTAAATTACAGCATTTCTTACTGGCCAGCGTTTGGAACGTACAGTGCGGTGTAGGACACTGTCAAGTGTCAACCGGCCATTGACATCTAGTGTAGTATATATACTTTATTCTGTGATCAAGTGACGTATACAAGACTACAGACTAAAGACTAAAGAGAGAATGTGATACTGGCAACTCCTAAATGAGGCATAAGCCAAGAGAGATATTTTTCCAGCTTGTAATAAGTTGCAATTTTCTCAGGCTTAATAAAAATATTTTCCATACAAAATAAATAGTTTTGTAGTGAAAACATATAATATGATTAAAAGTTTGAAAATTTGTCTACTTTCATTCAAACAACTTAAATCTAATTGAATAAATAAATATATTATCCAGCAATTGCGCTCTTGTGATGGTGAAATAATATTTATTTCATTATCACAAGAGCGCAATTTGTCATCAAATCATTCAAGCAACTTAAATCTAAATATATTATAAGAAGCGCAACTGCAGGATAAACACAATATTGAAAAAGATTATCAGCCATAAGCATTAAGCAGTATCCCTTACTAGTATGTACCTTAAGCTATAGTCAATATAAAAAAAAATTGTCAAAACTAAAAATGGCTATCATCATTTTATTAATTTTGTTTAATTCAACAATAAAATATTAAATAAGTAATAAAGTGTGAAAGTGTTTTTAAGGAATCAAGCATTCACGATTCAAGCATGTTACAAAATAATGGGCCCTTTGGCCCCAATGAAGTGTCATTAAATCCTCAAGCAAACATGAACATTATGAGTGGACAGATGAGTGTTGAAAACAATATAAATAATATAAGCAAAATCTCTCAACCATTGCCTCATCCAACGAATGCGTTTCACTTACCGGACTATGTTAATTATGGACTAAATATGAACTCTGCCTTAAATCATTTACATAATTTCAACCAGGTCAGCTATCAACAGAATTTGATGTCGCAGAACGCCTTGCAGGATTCATGGCAGCATAATCCTTTGCCTGTGAACCTTAACACTCAAAATGATATTTCTTCTCAAGGGTATTATGATAAGAAATTACAATCTCAAAGTGGTATATCACACACTTATAGTAGAAACATGTTAAACATCCCTCAAGTTTATTCAAAACACTTTGGAATGGATAGTTATCCACATTACAACCACGCAATTAATGGTTTCAATCAATATTTTGATCATAATTTAGATTTAAAACTGAAGCCACAGAAACAGCCTCAAACAAGACAGTATCCTGATAACAATCAACTTGAAGTTCCAAAACCAGCTGAAAACTCACAACAAATAGATTTGCGTACCAATGTGCAAGAAATTGGTGAAAAGCTGCCTAAAACACAGCCCTTCAACCATAATAACTTGGATCTGAGTTTTAAGCAGTACACCAACAGCATATCAGAAAAGTCTGATAATTTCATAGGAAACTGTCACTACAATAAAGTTCCCAATACACTTTCAGAGGAAAAAAAATCTCATAGTGATCAAAATTTAGAGCTGCCCATGAAATACCAAAAAGGTGCAGTAGGTGTTGATAAACTGCCTATAGATCAAGTTAGACGTAGAAATCTTGCAAATACTGTTAAGATGATAGAAGACATTCTTAATCAAACAACTTTAGCTCGGCAGAAAGATATAGAAGTCCAACAAACTAAAGCAATACCTTCAAGTACAGATAAAGAGGAAACAGCTCTCAGCACCTGCAAGGATGATAAAACAGATGATAATTCTAGATTGAGTGATAAAAGCTATGATGATTCTAATTCAAAAATTGAACAAATATTCCGAAGTGATGATGATGTAAGTAATACAAGTACAAGTGAGAGTGTAGTGAGCCAAAGAAAAGGTGCAGAAAAAATAAATCAACCTTTGACTATAAAGCAGGAGCTTCTAATGGAAAGTGATAGCTCTGAAGATTCTGAGGATGAGGTGAATAAAGAAAATGTTGTAGTAAAAATGGAGGTAGCTCCAGATTTAGACATACAATTTATAAATCCGTTCCTTAAAGACAGCTCTGGTGTTCTAAAAGACGACATAGGAAATTGTAAAATACATACAGAACATACTATAAACATAGCTACGGATGCAATAAAAAATGGTGAGCAATTCAAACAAAATTTATAAATATCAAGTTTAAAATTACTACATTCTGAAAGTCATTGCAGATAGATTTTACTGTCCTATCCAATAACATTGGATAAGGATAGTCAAGGGTATGATTTAATTAAGAAAAAGAATTATTACTAACATTACTAACTTTAGTTTACTATTACTATTATTGTTATGTTTTATCTTCTTTGTGACTAACATAATAACCACACTATGGATATTTTACTTTTTTGTCTGAAATAATTCCATTCTATTCTTACTATAATTACCAAAATATAAAATCTCAATTTAAAAAAGATTGAGTTTCTGTAGTTTTCATTATTTATCAACGATTAAGAACCAAATACTGCTATCTACTTTTTTTCGATTATTGGTTTTTTGTTTAAATCTACTAACAAAAAATTGTTCTTCTCATTATTTCCAAAAAAAAAATGTGGTGACCAGTAATAAAGTGTAGTATTTTATAACAATATTGCGTGTATAAATAATCCATGACCATACTATTAAATTTATTTTAAATTTTTTTCCTTTCCTGTTGAGATTTTTTAGATAGCATTTGGATATATTATATTCCCTAATTTTTACAATAGGTTTGATGTTTTTACTATATTAATTTCAGGTCACTTTAGTAATCTGGAGTATTTTGAATGCGCCTATTGCCATTTATGTTTTAATCATCCAAAAAGGTTTCTTGTCCATGTCAAGTGGCATTCTTTTGGATTGACAAATGAGAAACGAGAGGAGATGCAGAAAGCCAAAGAGATGAGAAAGCAGTTGCAGAGGGAGGCGAGAGTTTTAGAAAAAATAAAGAAAGATGAAGTAACAGAGGCAGAGAATACAGAAGGGAAAAATTATAATTGTAGAGACTGTGATAAAGTGTTCTGTAAAAAGTCAAGTTTGAAAAATCATCAACAAAGGTAAGACTGTTTTTATTAGAATAATAAAATGATATTAAGACTAAAAGCTTATGATTATTAATAGAGACTAAAGACTAAAGACTACAGTGAATATTTTTGTATTATCATAATATTTATAATAATTTTAAATACTAACTTTGTGTAGGTAATTGTTCTAATTCAAGATTTTGTAAAAAATGTAATAAAAAATCGGTAGTCTTATTTTCGATGTATCAAAGTATATATCTGTCGGTCTGTCTGTTACATCTTCACGCCCAAACCGCAGAACCGATTTTGGTGAAATTTTTTATGAGGATACTTTGAATCCCAGGCAAGGAGAAAGAATACTTTTTATCTCGGAAGAATGTATGTAAAGTTTAAAACAAGTTTTTTAAAATATTTAAAATTTATTTCAGATATCATCCAAATAAGAGTCGCGAGTGTAAAATTTGTGGCAAGGTCTTAGTTGGATGGGTTGCTCTGAGAGATCATCATCTCACACATGTGGGAGAGTCTGGTTACCAGTGCCCAGAGTGCCCAAAAAGGTTTAAATACTCTCATTCATTGGCAAAACATCGGGACACTCATCTGGTAATATTTTAATTTTACAGGCTATGGATTAGATTCCAAACTTTTAAGGTCCAGATTCTATGAACTTCTTATATACCTTCTTTATAACTTCTTATGAACTTCTATAGTAAACTTTTTTTTAAAATTGATTTAAGAAGTCATGGTTATGATTAATGGCTATGATTAATGTTTCATATATTTTACAGGAAAAAACACATGCTTGTCCCCGATGCCCGAAGATGTTTGGCTCTGCGGCTCTTTTAAATGTACATAGTAAGACACACGATAGAATGTTGAGAGGAGCTACATTCAGGTGTACATATTGCGGCAAGGGCTTCTTTGAATCTTATCATTTACAGGTTAGGTCGAACTCATATTTTCGAATTTTGGAACAACGGAGTTGCGGGTTTAACCTTGTATTAATATAAGCAACATTGGCAATATAAGCCTGCAGCACCTTTATGGTGCAAGTTCCCTATTATTAATTGTTGTTAAATAAACAACATTAAATTGGTATTGTATATTTTAAAATTATTCCAGGCCCATGAGAGGACTCACCGAAACGAGAGACCTTTTGTATGTGAAATCTGCAAAACATCATTTGGAACTAACTCCGGTCTTAAAAGACATTTAAAAGTTGTGAGTATTATTTGAGTGTAGATTATTTTAATTGTTAGTTTTTATTTTAATGCCTCTGCAAATAATGTTAATACTCATATAATATTTCAGAGTCACAGTACATCTAAGCCATTTGAATGTACGATATGCCATCGGTCTTTTATCTCCGAAGCGATCAGGGACAGGCATGAAATGCGTAACCATGGTGACCCAGAAGAATTTAAGTTCATCTGTAAGCAGTGTCCGTGTAGGTATTTGAAGCAAAAAGATCTAAGGAAACATGTTTACAAAGTACACCCAAAAGGTAAAAGAAAGAAGAAATCTCAATCTGAGAGTGAGTAGGAGTAAAGATTTGAGATCTGTTACTTAAAAAAACATATAAAAATAGCGCAATTTTTTAAATAAAGAACCAAAAAAACACATCTTAGTGATATCACTAAAAGTTATAGTTAGATTGATAGATGATTATAGTATATTATATAATTTAAGTATTCATGTGATTTTTAATATACAAGGTACAATTAAATTTACTGGCCACATTTCGATATATTCTTCCTTTTTAAAAATAAAAATGTACGTATTTTATTAAATTATATCATTCAATACTGTCATGTTGAGAAATAGCTTTCGAAAGTTTTCCTAAAAAAACTTTTTGGGAGACACGCGTAACCCCCTCGTCATCATCGCATTCTGCAAAGATTTTGACTTCGATGAACTATGTTATTGTAAAAATTTCACCCTATTTTTTGTGGATAATGATACCCACGCCCTAAAAAATTTAGCCAGAGGGTTTAGTTGTACCCTGTACATTAGTATTGTCAATATGTAGTAGAAAAATTTAGTGAAAGTATTTATTCTGTTGTCTGGGTTGTATAAAAAATGTAGTCCAGAATATGATGAATTAACTTTTTTTTATTACTCCTGTTTCTTAGATTAATATTTATAACCAGTAGTATTTTTTTGGGATTATGCACTTTCAATTTATATTCTGACCTGATTTTTTTAGACAACCCACTCGCAATATTATCTTTATTGACATATTTTATTTGATAAAAATAGATAATTTGACATTTCACCAGCTCAAGGAAGGTCGATAGCGGAATCCTATACATAATGAGCAGACACATATTATGTTGCTCTGCCATTTTAGTTTTTACTATTACACCCCTGGTTTTTATTTCTTATAGTTTATTTACTCTTATCACACTTCTTATCCGCAACATGCACCCATGAGTAATGACTCATATAAATTACACGCTGACATAATCGACAGCTTTGCCCCCATTTATCAAAAGCTATACAGCAATATATAAAGCAGCAATATAAGACGGAATTACATTCTCTACTTTTCTGGAATATTTGTTACACTACGTAAATATGATCTACTCTTGAATAACTATTTCTGAACCAAGCTTGCTCTCGTGATTGGTTATTGGCTAGTATTTTGCATATATTCGATTTAGTATGAAAAATTATATTGTTGTTTCTACATTTTTTTTTGTTTTTCCTACCTTTATTAAAATATTACCCGAAACACACGCTCTCGAATAATATTATGTTTAGGTATCGACTCTTGTAAGAATATCAATTTAGCTTATTTTACATATTACGTCATCATGGGGTGACGTACACAAAATATAATTGGTATGTATAATGATCATTAAGATCATCTTATGACAATGATTTCAGAATTTAAATTGACAACAATGTCTCTTATATTTAGTGGTAAGGTTTTTTACCTTCCATGGTAATTTTGCTACCTAAGATAAAAAGGAAAATATTTATCATATAATATAATAAAGTCTTGCAATTCATAACAGTTCTTTAGTAGTGTCATTTGTGAATATAGCAAATTAAATTTATTTTGGGTATTTGGGTACAGTATTACTATTTTTTTTTTCTGAAAAGATTTAAGACCCACTGGTACAGATCTGGGTTATGATAAACCAGGGTTCGAATTTATAATGTTAATTTAATCGTTTTGCGTGTCAATACAAGAAACAATCTATTGTAAGCTATTTAACCCAGGGTTTAACTCATATCTATGCTAGGAGGAGGATCTATCTAAACTAAGTAGTTTTGTTTTATGTTTTTTGAGTATTTAGTTTTTTAAGTAAATTATATTTAATTTTTTGTCCGCCTCTGTTATTGTATTGTCTTAAACAACTTGTGATACCAGTCTAAGTTTGTAATTATTACTTGGTATTTTATGTTATATTATATCTCTCGCTCTTAATAATTACCGCCGTTTTTATAAAAAATTTTAAACAATTATTAACTTATCAAGGTTGGCTGTACCTTTCTGTCGTGTGACAATTTCAATATTCCAGAGAAGCACTGCGAATCTTGATTAGTTAAACACTGTTCAAATATTTTTATAAATAAGGGGGGTATTGTTTAACTAAAATGTAACACAGGACCTTAAAAAAACTAGCATCTAGCCTAGCCTAATGTCTGTTTTTAACAACACCCTAACATTTTTTTATTCTAGAAAATGAAAGGGCCTTATCGTTTACGATAATGCCGTCCTTATAGGTTACAAATGAAGCTACTATTTATAAATTAAAAATCAGCAAGTTAATCAAACAACAAATACAGGGTGTCCCCGAAGTCGACGTCAAGCCGAAATCGCATGACAGGTAAGGTGCACTACAGTAATCAGAAAAATATAAAAAAATATATCTTGTATTTTAAAAAGTTATAGAAAAAAATATAATTCGTGAAAATTATCTCCCTGTTTACTTTCCTTTTGCTACAAATATTTACTTTTTGCCATTTTTATCACTTATTTCACCCTAAATGCTTCTGTAATTTGTAACCTTAAAATCTAAGCTAACTGCTCCTGCTTGAAAGATTATGTCATGTCAGAATCACGCTTTAAAAATCAGTTTCTCGCTCTACTTTAACAGACGGTCCAAAAAAAATTGTACCATGCTAATCAAGCAAGTAACTTTAAAAGTTTGCGCATTTAATAAGGATTCTAAAGTGGTATCACACTTATTAAATTATTTCTTAGATCGGGTACAAAATATGTTTTTTCAAGGAAAGTCGATTATAAATGATTTCATTTACTAAAGTCAATCCATCAAAAAGATTTCAAAGCGTTCCCTAAAGCCATTGCATTGTTTGAATAAGACAAAGTGAGACATTACGTAAAGTGTGAGCGAGACAGGTAGTGACGCTATCGACACAGAGAGAGAAAGTAACATTATGAAGTGTGAGAAAGACAAATATTTTTTGCATTGGCACACTCAATACAAATCAGTGCGCTACTGGGACATTCTGTATATAAAGATAATAAAATTGCTTATATATCCGTCAAACATCACTAGGATACAACAACATAAAATGTAGTGAAGCCAATATATAATATTATCTTAGGTTTCGTGGGAAGGAAATCTTTATATTTATTATGATCCTTGAGGACAGTTCTCCCTGAGGGAATTCGTCTTTTTAATGGGGCACTTATTGTGAGGGTGGTAAAAAGGCAATTCGTCACAAATTCCGTGAAAAATTGAATTTTACATAAATGATATACTTTTGAGATTTCGATTTTGTTGATAATTTTATGTTGTTTAATTATTATCATTTTAAGCTATCTATATCGTTATTATTTTACACCTCTTATTGAAAAATGTTAAGTATTAACAATTTTGTTAAACATGTTAATGACAGAAATAGATTTACTCATTTCGTCATAAAAGATTACTAAAAGTATAAAGGTATATCTCCTATGTTTAGGGCCTGTTTCACTGTTTACTGATAAACTTTCAGATAGGCTTTACACAACTTTTTAACTGATTCTCCATACAAGATCTATCAAAAAAGTTGTGGATAGACTATCCGACAGTAAGAGCTGTAGAAAGGTAAGGGCCTTCTTTTATGTAAAATATGATAAGTAATTAATAGAATATGTATATATTTTGTTTTAGTATGTATGAACATAGGTAAATTAATTATTACATGTTAAAGGGTACTCTTCTCTTTTACGAGAAGTAGAGTTTTCGGTAGAGTAAGTGTGTGAAATGTAAAATATAGGTCTCGTGTAAAAATTTATTAAATTTCAATTGTTTTTGTCTCATATTAAAGTTATAGATATTGTATAGGCAGTTTTATTGTATCGATCCCGTCTATTATCTTGCTTATTATTTTTTACATATTTATATACCTATAGTGCTAGTGTAAATACACCCCATTTACCCTACGGCCAGAAAAGCTACGCACGGTTCAGCAGGCCACAAACTATGCACATCAATTATATGGCCTGGGGATATTTCAATTAAACTTAAATAACTATATTATGGTAGGGTAGTCAGGCCAGGGGGAGTAGCTCTCTTAGGTGTGGAGGCTGGGCAGAATGGCTGCTTCGAAGGTGGGATGGGGTTCTAACGCAGGCTAGTACCGTTAACGTACTACTAAGGTCTGCGTTTTACGGCGTGGATGCGTCGCACGTAGAAACCCCTCACTTTACACCACTCACCCACCGGATTACGGATGTTTCGGTGCCTACCTGTACCTAGTTTGAAGTGTAGCGTACTTTATAAATGGTCCCTAAGGCCCGGTTTACATTTAAATAAGTACAGTAGCCAGTTAGCAAACGGTTAGCAGAAAATTAAGAAGTAAGTATTAAGTGACGTTCAAAAGTTGGCGAGTTAAGTAATAAGTTGCTGCCAAGTAATTAAATATTTTACTCAACCAAATACCTATTGTATTAAAATGTTTGATAAATTAAATATTATAATATGAACTGCACTAAACTCAAACGTCTACACGCTGGTGAGTTAAGTTAGCGGGGTGCGGGAGACGCGAGGGATAGGGAATGCGCAGTGGCGGCACATGATTATCCCAATGAGTGTACGGCGAGGTACTCAGCCACAGTGTAAAAGACCGGCAGAACAACAAGAATCCCTCGGGTATAATTGTACTCAAGAGCGTGCGCTCTCTATAGGCATATATGCAGTACATTACTTGCCATTCACAGATTAATTAAAATTATTAGTAGAAGAATTAAGTTATTAAATAAAACAATGAACTAAATATAATAACTTAAAAAGCCTATATTTATTTAAAAGCAATTATAAATAGCACGACGCGGTCAACGGTTTGCCACGACGCGATTGTCTCATCTCATGCTGCTTCGATTCACATGCCTTAGTTGTGTGCGAAGTAATTTTAGTGTCCGTACAATGGTCGCGAAGAACACACGCGTAGGTCGTAACTATGGCCGTCCTGCGGCATGACTTCGGAAGTTGGGATTCTCGCCCAATAGATGTCACTATCACCACTCTAAATCACGCAAACGCTTTGCCGTCGGTCCGCATATATTAAATTGATAATTTAGGTCTGCTGGTTTTCGAACAACTGCTACACGGCAGTCACTTCACCGATGAGCCAAATCGGTCCTCTAACAGATACCGGTAGAGTATGCCCATTCAAAAAAAAGAACCTATGCTGGCATAGATGAAACCGAATTTATCGTAGATCGTACCCAATAATATCAGACATACTTTGTCCTTTTGTGTTACGCTTCCTTTTCAGTCGCTGTAGTGCTAGCTTGTTGATAAATGCTGACACGCCCCTGATCGTACTAATAAAAATACTTTTTTTTTATTCGTATCAAAGGGACTTTTGTACCAACAAGACGTCCAAGTTCATATGACAAGCAACGTACTGCTTTTTAGCTTGAAATGGTAATAGGGATAGACGATTAGGGAAGTTGGGCCACCGGTAAACTTACTGGACGAAACGCCAGTTTTCTGTATGGCCGTCGATGCTTTGGCCCATTCGTGCAAAATCATGGGCTCCCCCTCGGCAAAAATTATCTTACTAATATTATAAATTTAAAAGTTTGCAACTTTGTGAATTTGTGAGTGTGATTTTTGTTACATCTTCACGCTTAAACGACTAAACGAATTCGATAAAATTTGGCATGGAGCTAGCTGTTATCTAGTTGAATTAGCACATAGGGTACATTTTAATCTCGACTAAGCTACGTTTAACGCCGGGTGGAATAACTAGTTTTAAATATAAATCAGTTATTACCTGTAAAGTAATCTACTGCACACCTTAGGCGCCAGACAAAATGTGGTTGACAAATGTCGGCGGCGTCGGCGCCTAAGGTGTGTAGCGCGCCATAGAACTGACAAATCGCTCAACAAGCTACGGAATAGTTGTCTTGAATAATAGTGGGTATATGAATGAAGCCATGATGATGATGATGATTGATATAATTTTCGTAGTAGCGTAAGCTTTGGGTTCTTAAAACCATGCCGAAATTTCTAAATGTGATATCTCTAATGAATAAGGAATTCCATTAGCATCTTGTGAGCCATGGTTGATACGAGTATACGTTAGTACAAAGTCTTACTTTTTGGTGCTAAACGACTTATCATGAAACCAAAATCATCATAACCAGAATCATATTTCTCTTTAAATTTTAAGGTGTTCTAGGTATAATGCGATATATATGGTCATAATGCGATAACTATTTATGGCAGTGATTATGATTATAAATATATATTATATTGTAGTAGCATATGCTTTTAGTTCTTAAAATAAGGCCGAAAACCCCAAAGTCGTATCTGTGAAGAATCGCTAGTTCTCTCAAGTCAGTACCTTCGGAATCAGGGTATACCTTGGTACCAAATCTTAATTTTTGGTTACATATACCTGGGACGCTTCTATAAAAACCTAAATAATTATATGTTTCCATACCAAATTCGAGGTGTTCCCTCGATTACTCAAAGAACCCATCATCAGGTCACCACATTTGTGATGACGATGATTATAAATATAATTTATATTGTCGTAACATATGCATTCAGTTCTTAAAACAACGCAGAAAACCCCAAAGTCGTATTTGTAAGGAATCACAATTTCTCTCAATACCTTCGGAACCATGGTATACTTTGGTATCAAATCAATTTTTTTTGGTAATATATACCTAGGACGCTTCGAAGGAAAACAAAATCATCATATGTTTCCATACAAATTTCGAGGAGTTCCCTCGATTACTTATGGATCCCATTATCAGGTCACCACGTAATACCCATGTATAATTTTGAGAATTGGTTCACTAGCGGCGGAGTAATCGTTGAACATATATATATATATAATTAAAATTCAATTATATCGCCATCTATTTATTAATTGAATTTTAATTATATTATAATTAAAATTCAATTAAAAAATAGATGGCGAATAATTTTTGGTTCTTACCATCTTAGACACTCGTTTTCATGTGAACAGGGTATCCATTTGTCCAAAATCTTACATAGTCTTTTTTATGCTGCAGAATCAGTTAAAATCACTATGTGTACATTTTCTCCTCCTTTTTTGGAAGTCGGTTAAAAAGTTGTAAACTTTTTAATAAGACACAAATATTATTTCTCATAGATTCATACTTTAATTTCTTACTCTAACTTATAATTATTAAACACGAAAGTTATCAAAAATGAGAAAAAAAGAAAAACCACAGTCATGTAGTACTTAGATAACTAAGAACACTGTATGCCACATTGTTAAATCAAAATAAGACACTTCTTAACTTGGCTTGTGTTTTTATATGACAATTGCTGGTTACTGTTGATTTACAATTTTAAGCATACAATACAGGGCCACAGTGGGTTGGGGCACAGCACAAAATCCACTTCTATAAAATTTCACTGTGTCGGGCCTATCCAGGCTAGCCAAAATTATTTGGATAAGAATGACACAACAACAATGTACAACAAGCTGAGGCCCGGCACCTGCCCTGCATACTATGCTGTCACCATTTTAGTATCATTTATAAAAAAAAAGAAATAATTGAATCTAATAACAAAGTTTTGATCCACCAATAAATTGCAGTGTAAAATTTACATTAAGCGATTACAGGAAAAAGTATTTGGTATAAAGTTTTAAAATTACAAGAACTTTATGTGCATGGTTGTAAACTAAGGGCCTGTTTCACTGATAACATAGTATATTCACAACATTATTTGACAGATGTTGTATCGAGAATCTGTCAAAAAAGTTGTCTAAAGAGAAACTTTATCAATAAGCATTGACACAGGCCCTTAGGCTTGTTAGTTCCGGTCTACTACTTATATTTAGCTGCATACTTTATGTGTATTGTGCAGTTACGTGCAGTATTTTCCAATTTTGTATAAAATGTTACAAACATTTTTCATTTAATCAACATTTTGTAGAATATTAGTACAATTTAACTGCTCTGACACATCATAATATTTTACAAGATTGAGAATAGATGAAAAAAATGTTTATATTAATAGAAATAAAATTACCATATTATGTGAAGTTGACAATTATATTTGAATAGGTGAGCCGGTATAGTTTATATATTATAATATTACATTATGAATACACACTGTCTGCAATAGTATTTATTGTACAGCACCTGGTTCTTTTTATTCAAAAATTTTTTGATGTCAAATTGTGCATCTATAATTTCTAAGCACATTTTGACTTTAAATGCTATGGCAACAGGATGTGGTACCCGGAAAATATTTTTCTATTGTATTATGAATACAAATACTATACCTATTCACAATATTAGTTTAAGTCAATAAGTAATTTTTAGTCGCTCTGGCCTGCCGCTTGACGTAGAAGAATATAAATTTTTTCTTTTATCCAATCTTTGTTGTAGGGTGCATAGGTGTTAGTAGACTTTTGGTATACTAAGCAACTTAAATCTGCAAGCTGAAAAAAGTCACTTTTTAAAATAGATTACAATAAAAACTTGCCAACATGAAAGTTCAGTAAAACCATGCTGGTCAATTAGTTTACCTATTTAAGCAATGCATAAAATTTTAAACTAAGCTATAGTGAAGAGTTTGCTACTCTTGTTAACAAAATGGTCAGCTAAAAATTAAGTAGTAAGTATTAAGTGACATTCAAACATAGGCAAGTTAAGTAAACATAAATTGCTGGTTAAAACTCGCAACTTAACTAGATTAACTGTAAATTGATCCTGACATTGCAATGCAAGCACTTTACAAATATTTTTAATAACATTTTATTTTAGATATGAAAGTGGGATATCAGATTGCAATTGAATTTTAAATGAGTTGTGTTGTTTGCTAACATTTTGCCTGCTACACAAGTGCTAGATTGCTTGAAGGTTACTACTATGAATATATTGCAGGTATTATGGATAAGGACCATGGAGTAATTTCCATGCTCATTACCCATTATTATAAAACAAAAATATTGGACTTTTAAGTAATTAATAGTATAATATATAGGTACCTGATCCACAAAGTCAAAGAGTTGCGATATGTCGTATGTAATTGTAGGTGTATTTGGATTTCGTCTTTTTAAATGCTCCTCGTATATTTTGCAGACTCCTTCCATACAATCGTTGACACTTTCGTAGTCAGAATACGTCCTTGTTTCTGGTCTGGGACCGGGTTGAACCAATAAAATTGTATGAGACTGAAATAAGCATAACCTCAATTGCCGCCATTTATAATATACTTGCTTAGATCTGAATTATTAGAGGATTTACACTACTCACCATCTTAATAAAGTTATTTGAATAGTACTAAGCTTATAATAATAAAATATTAATGTTTATTTTCTTTAACAACAACTAAATCATCAGACTCTGCTTCAAACTTATGACATAAAAAATCACCACAGACCATAGAAAACTATTACTGCTAGCGGAGAAGAACGCCAACTACATTCAATCAGTTTTTACTACTGCCATCTATTGTCTGCCCACCGTACTAAACGAAAAAAAAATCAAGTGCGGGAAATTTCGAATTAATAGTGCGGTGAATTCAAATTTTATAATTATAATAGGGTTTTAAAAAAGAGTCTTTTTAAATGTAAGAAAAATTAAATAGGTAAACATATTTTTAGGACCGTTATTTACCTATTTAGTTTATCTTAC
>JAOTAV010089094.1:0-11655 GCA_026546445.1 Cyclargus thomasi | reverse complement strand
TCCGTCGGCGGGATTCGAACCCGCAACCCCCGGCGTAAGCTACCAACGCGCTTACCAACTGAGCTACAGAGGTCGTCGAATAAACATTATAATAATTAAATCTGGAATAACTAAACACAAGAACAGTAATTTTTATGACTTTTTATTCGGGCTCGTCTAAAAAATACGGTCAGCATAGACACTTGACATTAAATACGTTTAAAAATCATATTGTAAAATTAAATTCGATTAATTTTCGAAATCGTTTTGTCGGGAGAGACTGAAATACTAATGTCACCCATTTACCGGCGAGATACACCGTCTGGGTGTCAGACGGAATTATTCAAGCTATTTTAAGCCAAATCACTAGGTAATATGTTCCAAAATAGCGTGCTAATATTAGACGATGTAAAATATTTCCACCGATGTACGCTACTAGTGTTGTGCAAAAATTAATTACACCGTAAATGTTTAATACAATTTAATTATTTTAAAAAACGGCTATCGCTCGAAAAAATGTAAAACTTATTTCGATGTCAATGACAACGTCAGGAATAACTTGAAAAAACTACATGAATCAACAAATTTACCAACTTATATTTATAATATACTTGGTTATTGTAGTCGTATTATAACGATTGAATAAAATAAAATCTGAGTTTTAGCTTAAAGAAGTAATAAAATATACCAAGTATTAGCACGCTTAGAAATTTTGACGTATATTTGATAAAATTTAGGAGCAAACGAGGCTTACCTAAAAAGCTACCTACAGCCGTCGCCCATGGACACTTGTACTATCAGAAGAACTGCAAGTGTTCTGTTGAACTTTTAGGAAAGAATGGGCTAAACGATAAGGTTTAAGGAGTTGGGCCTTCGGTAAACTTGTTTTTGTGTTATTCCGCCGGTTTTCTGAATTCTGTGAGGCCGTGGTATTTCTCAGTCGACGAAGGCTACCAAGTCTCCTAGGGCAAATAGTAACAGGATAATTTTATTTTACATAACGCATCTTTAATCATATATACTTTAATCATGTATATAGACGTAACTCAAAGTCACCCGTTGTAAGAAATTGTAATTTATTTGTAATTAAAGTTGTCAATCTTTAATGACAATTTGCCGCAATGGTTGACTTTGAGCTATTTTTTTTATGATTTAAAATGTGATAATATTCCCAACACTAGAAACAAATAGCAAACTATTTAACAAACAAATAGTTAACAAACTTGTAACGGTCAAAGCTAACTAACTAACTCGCTAATTGAAACTAATTTACTAACACAACAGGGTAATTGAATTATTTAATTATTTTTTGGTAAATGTTAACACTATATTGTGTCATTCTTGTTCCTGTCAGTCCCAAAGTAAAGCTGTCGTAGTTATACTGTTTATTAAATGATATATTGTAAAGTTTTCTCAAAGAAATATAGTATAAAAATAGCCGCTCTATTTTTATTCAAATTTGCAGTGATTTTCATTCTATTTTCTTTTGTTAAAATTAGTGAAAATATAGCTAAAAAGTGATAACAAAACTTGTTCTAATTTATTAGCTATGATAGTAAACCATTTTTTTTGTTGTAATATATATATTTAATTTCAGCACAGATTTGTTTTTGTGGTTAATAAAGGAGGAGACTTTAGCGAATAATCTCTAAAATATTAAAATTGGTATATTATGCCTATATTTATATTATTTAGAGCGATAAATATTACTAGGCTAAAAGGATAGTGATACTTTACCTTGTAATAATGTCAGTAAAAGATAACTACAAAGTAATTATAATAATTTAGAAAACTACTTGACAAGAAAGCTAACTGAAAACCGCCATCTATGATTGTTTCATCGTAATTAGTCATTTTCTCTATTGACCTGTCACGTCAATTGCTTATTAGTTTACCTCAATCTCTAACATAAAATTAAACCTTATGTCGTGGATATAAAGGTCTTGTGAGAAGTAATATAACTATGAATTGTTCTAAGCTTAATAACTGTACTCGACTAGGTAATGCCCGTCAAAATCCACCACTTAATATGCGTAAACAACTACCGTTCTTAAAGAGGTTTCTGTTTGTACATACAACTTTCTTCCCCCGAGTACACTCGAGGTAACTCAACTAGTGTACACAATTACATGTTTATACACTGTATACAATTAGTAAACACATTAATTTCATTGATGTCAATAATATAACGAAAATTGTTAAGTTTACATTTTAGACTAATACAATAAATACTACCTGTTACCAGTTACTACGTTTACTTGGTAATGAAGATATTGATTTTTAATTTTTCAACAAAATTCAATGCTTACACTCAGTAACCACCTTAAACCTTGAAAGAAAACCTTTAAAAAAACTGGCGTTAAACGGCTTTGTGCTGTGTTTCGTCCAGTGAGTGAGTTTACCGGTGGCCCAACTTCTTTAATCCTCTTTCCCTATACCTTTTTCATTTTCAACTCCATTCCCTAGTCCCTCATAAAAAGACCGGCAACGCAGTTACGACTCTTCGAATGTTACCAGTAATTATGAACAAAACGCGCATGCAAAATTTGAAATTCCTTGCACATGTGGTTTTTGACATATCCTGATGAATGGAACCGTGAATATGTGAATGAGTAACCTTTCATAGATTCAATGACAGTAATTATTGTATGTGATTTTTTATCGTTCTTTGGCCTACCACTGTATCTCGTGTATCGTCAGAATCGACAGCGGTATCAAACCACCTAACTCTTTGATATGATCTTAGAGAGCCCGAGGGACAACGAAATGAAAGGTTTTTCTATAAAAAAAAATTAACTAAGCCCGATAGCCTGGTACGGTAAGCCAAAACGTTGACTTGAAAGCAGCAAAAAAACAAAACATGTACGAAGTAATAGAAAATGGATATTTTATATTTTTTAATCAATGTAAAGGATTTCCAAACATAGTAATCTAATAAAAAACTTTCACTCTACACTACTATTCTGTTTTATGACTGACATAAACCCTATTTACAACAGAGTGACAACTCAACACTAGAGCTCCCTGTAAAAGTGACAGCGCTGGAAGCGAAAAAAAAATTGCGATCCTGGCTTACCAACCAAGACCACATGCTCAACGCCACTGACTACGGAACTACTACGGAAGCGTTAGTCAGTATAAAATATAGAATAGATAATCATGGGTGTAAAACAATATAAAATTAATACAATGTAACATTTTCACAATAACTTTTTTACTACATTGTAATCACACGACATTTACGATGTCTTAGTTGGCGACCACCTGTAGATAATTTGATACATAACAAGTAAATTAATAGTAATGTATTTTCGTATTTATAACGTACGTTATGATTATGATGTTAACAAACTTGGCCGTTCGCCATTTAGAATATATTGCTTTTGTTGTGTACACGAGCTTTTCTGCACTTTCAATTTACAAACATGTTGACAATGACTATGATTGTTGTTGGTTATGTTCGCAGTAACTGCGCAACCACTGCGCCATAGGGGTATTGACGAGGGACGACCTCTGTAGCCCAGAGGTGGTCCACCTTGGTAGCTCACGCCGGGGGTCGCGGGTTCGAATCCCGCCGACGGAGCAGAAAGTTTTTCAATGTTCCTAGGGTCTTGGATGTGTATTAAATATGTGCATCATATAATAAAAATCTTAAATATGTGTATATCATAAAAGTATTAAATACAATTCCGTTGTCTAGTGCCGTGCCATTGTCCATAGATTTTATTATTAATATTAGTACGGAATTTTATACAAATTTTGACATTTTATATGAAATTTTGTGCCAATTTTCAGGGAGTCTAGTATAAGTAGGAAAACAAGTCACTCCTCATTTTTCCCTTAACACAGGACGTAACAAGCCTATGACAAAATGATACAGGGTTATGTATGTGTTAATTTTAATTTTATCGTCAATGTAGACTTCAAAGAGATTGAAAGAGATTTACTCGGTTTTGATAAATACTCTTATTTTATTTGATAATAACTTAAATGAGCTGACCGCGCATCTAATGCTTGGTTGTAGCTTTTAACATTTTATTTGTAAATATTTTAAGTATAGATAAAAGGTGAGAATAGTTAAAAAATAACGTGTACACATAAATTGTGACATCTTGTTATATATAATTCTTCTGTGAGTGAGTATGTCACCGAATTTCTTTTAAACGACTGGACCGATTTTGATGAAATTTTTTGTATGTGTTCAAGGAGATATGAGAATGGTTTAGATTCACAAAATAGCTGGGCAGGACAACGTCTGCGGGGTCAACTAGTAAATATATAAATGTAAAAATAAAATGTATATGTTAAAATGTAGGAGATCCTTACATAGTTATGCTTAGATTTACAAAACTACGTGTGTATTGTCATCTATCGGTGACCACTGCACGGTACACGCTTCCTACCAGAAAATCCATTTGGTCGTTATGCTCCTTTTCATCGGCTTACTTAAATGATGGCTCATCTTGATGATGATGTTTGATCTACGATGGTACCATTAATATGGCACCATTGCTAAGCAAGGCTACCACAGCGAGAGTTTCTTTCTAGGGCTAGATAAAGAAAGTGGTTGATTGACACAGGAAATCTGTTAATTATTCAATTCTTTTGTACAATCAGAGAAGTCGAAACTGATACAGATCGTGGGTCTAAGTGTATTGGTCGGGTTATGTAAAACTCAGCCGACAGATCACGACTTACATGGAATTGACATATTTCGACCAAACAACGTAGGCCAGTCACCTGCCCTGTTTTAATTTCCCCCGTTATACATATACAGTGGTCACACTTAGCCTGATGTACCGTATTCACGATCTCCCGGGAGGTTTTGATTTTCGCCCACGTCCCTCCATCGAGTCGATGGCCGAGGGGAAGTCGCCAGTTTTATAGTTATGCAGTAAAACCAACAGTTGTTTACGCAGATATAGTATCAGTCTAATCATGTCATTACTCCACCTGCTGGAGCAAGTTCTATTTGAAGCGAAGAACGAGTTTGCGAGGAAATCCTCTGACACTTCATCAGGACTTAAGAGCTTAATTTCATTGCGTAAGTCGCATTATCGACAAAAAAAATCAACGTCAAATCGGCGGGAAGTGTTTCAGGAATTTTCATAATTTTAAATTTGGAACTCCGATAGAACTCACCATAAGTCGGTCTACTCTACGATAATCGTGCTAACAAAATAGAGTTTTCCTCAACGCCACCTGAAAATTCGCGTAGTCCACTATTTCTGTTGCCCTTCTATTTCAGATGACGACATTTACATCAAACGTTACTCACGTGGGGACGACGCGGCCGCATTATACCACAAATATCACAGCACAGCACAACACAGCACAGCACAGGATTCTACTAGTTCTACTAACTTCTAGAAAGACGTGCGCGCGCGCAGCGTCGGTACCCGGACTGAACAGACTCACCGACTCTACCCGCTCCTTTTTATTTATTTTCAAACTAAACTAAAAACGAAGTAGAGACAACTGCATTAATTCGCGTTTACCGATGGCACGTCGTTATGGAATTAGCGGTGTTTTGATATATTTTTTTTTAATTCCAGATCCAGTTTTGCATGCGGATACTGTCGGCAGATATAAGGGAAAGGTCAAAAAATTTCAATAGCACGAAAACTTTAACACTGCTCCGTGCTATCGCGTAAAGTTTAAGTTAGTACGTACAACATTTAATTCTATCTATTCATTATTATTAAACAATTAATTAGTGGTTTCGCTGAATCAAGATGGTAGAGGTTAGTATTAACACTTTGTCAAAAATGTGTTATCTATATATTAGTACGCGAGCGGAAATCTTTATACCTCTTTTTATGAAAGACGCGTAGATGTGAAAGCTTGAATTTTTTCCCAGTTATATGTAGAGGAGGAGCGTGAAATATAAAAATTATTAAACAATTTATTTCTGATATATTTTAAAGATTTTTTAAAGTTAAAACTATGATATTGTTACAATCAGAAAAAATGTGTATAATATAACAAACATAGAGATTATTGCAAGGACAACATTAACAGTGACTCTTTTAGAGTCTATCAACATAGTCAATCAATATTATAACAGCTTGTAGTTTCGATAAGTAGCTTAAAATTTTTTAAATATCTTCTAGGCATTTAATAATGATATACACTATTAAGTGAAGCTGGAGAAGATAGTTATTGCAATATTAATGCGCCTATTCCTTGCTTACATTTTCCTTACTTTTTCTTGGTATTGTTCACTTTCATTTATAATAATAACTCCCACACCGGTTTCTGTGACGGTGGCCGGTTTCAAAGAAACTAGGAGGAGTAATTTTATAATGCCCAAGTGTGGGCGCAGTATACAAAAGCACTCTTCCTTTACTCTCATTACTCCATCCCGGATGACCGACAAGACTGGCGAGAGATCAGGCGTAGGACCAACTTTTTACATGCCCATCCGACGCATGGATCGTCTTTCTTATTGGGTGATCAGCCTGCATTGTCCTAACCAAACTTGGAAATAACATGTAACATGCGGGAACCGAACTCACGACCTCCGGGCAAAGAGCCGAGCTCTGTACCACGGAGGTACAGGGTATTTGTACTGTATAACAGTACAAATACAGTGTACACAATACAGCCAACATAATAATATTATCTAGTTTCGTGCTCTTATTTTCACATACTTTCGATGCAGACCGTACTGTGATCAGGCGATGGACGCGCGCGGACCACCGTGCTGTTAATTTTCGCGCGTCAGACCTGACAACTTAATCCCCGCCCGCAAATTCGGCCGCTCCTTTTCACCCGATTATAATTGGAGTTTTTTTTTAAATTACACAACAGCCAAGAACATTGCCGTGTTAGGTATGTGGCAAAAGGTTCCGGGCCGTAGATGAACATGAAGGTAGTACAATTTACCTACTGTCTCTTTTGAATTAACAGTACAGAAATCTCCGTATCTACGGGAGTCGACTTCGACTCGAACTTGGCAGGTTTTTTCCTACCATATGCTTTTTTGTTCGAAGAAATTGATTCATAGCCACTTGAATGACCTCATTTGACCGGAATATATCAATTCCACGTTAGCTGTGGATTGGCTGGGTTTGACATAAGGCGACCAAAACTTTGGTCTACCACCTGGCTATGAATCAAATTCTGTGATAGTACTTGCTCTTAAAAATGTAAAAAAACATGGAGTAGTCTTCATCTCATTTTTCTAGTGGCTTTTCTCATTGTGTAAGTGAACTGACGCGCTTCGCGGTTGACCGCAGTACACACGTCGCCCCGTTTCGCTAATTTTATTACTAGGTATAATACATTATCTAGGTATATTAAATAAAAAATATAATGTACAAAATTGTCTCTTAAACATAAAGAACTTTAAAATGTTAAAGAATATGTAAAAAGAAATTACTATTGAAATGAAAACCATGATAAAAATTAAAATGTTAATGCAAACATTGTTAGTAAATAACATGAAAAAAACTCTATGCATGTAAAAATGTATAATTGTAAAAAAATTAATCTCCACAAGAAATCCCTTATTGAAAAGGGGCCGCTATAAAAAAATACGACATTACTTTTTTTTAAATAAAATAATGGGGCAAACGAGCAAACGGGTTACTTGATGGAAAGCAACTATCACCGCCGTTACAGGTGCGTTGCCGTCAAATAATAATAGCACATTCTAGAGATTACATTTACCTATCGCGCATGAGCTGTTAAAAACCTATCCTGTCAACTAAATTAGTTGGGTTTAATCCTGGAAAGGTTAAAGGCGGACACACTTTCGAATCTACGCCGATATAGTAGCTGTCACTCGCGACTACGCCCGCGTGAAACTTTATAAAATATCCCGCTTTTATTTTAAAGTTTTTGCACAATGTGGTACTGTGGTGGGCATAATGCCTTATGGCATTTCCTTCCAGCCAAAACCTTAGGATGATCCGGAGATATGGTAAAGTAGATGAACAAAAAGAACAACTATATTTTTTATATTTTTTATATTCCGGCCAGTAGTTCCTGAGGTTAGCACGTTCAAACAAACTCTTCAAAGCTTTATATAGTATATAAGTATAGATATGATGTCTATAGAAGCCTTACTCCGTGACCATTTATAACACTCAAATGAAGGAAGCAGAATGCAGCGTCCTACTCTAAGAACTTTTTTTTAAGAGAGCAGACAGGTTACCTGATGGAAAGCAACTGCCGTCGCCCATAGACACTCGTAACATCCGAAGAGTCGCCGTAAATAACTACTTATTTTGCAAAACAGTGATTTCACAATTCATTTCAAAAATTTATTTTTAAGTAACTATTTTATCGAAACTATACGATTTTTTTACGAAATGTACCAAAACAAACAGGCTATTCGAAATTTTTTTTTTCTATTATTGGTTAAAAGACGTCCCAAAAACAGAAATATTGATGAAAGAATAACGCTGATAGCTTAAAAAAATCACATAAAATTGACCCTCCTAAAACGCTCCATAGAAAACGATACCTAGCTATGACGTCACCTCTAGGTAGCTTGTACGCACCGCGGGAAGACTCTGTTCGATAACTATGTTAAATATTGCTTTCATGATAGTGGTTTCATACAAAAGTTGTTGTTAATTACCTAATTTATCGAATGGTATATAAATATTAAGACATTGTAGTACTAAAAAAAATTACCTGTCTGCCCAACTTTGAAGGCTTATTACATTTATATTATTACAAATTTAAGAGATACTTATTTTTTTACTATTATGTCTTAATTTTATTTAAAAAATTAGAGACTTTTTGACATCCCTATTGTAAAGCAATTGCTTTGTCATATAGCTATTACGACCTTTTGAGATTCCCTAATCATATTATTTACCGCTTAGAACATAGAGTTCAGAGCTGAGACTGAGGCCAAATCTTCAAATTAACATAACTCATTATCAATAACATATAATTGACTACGTTGGACAGCTGCCAGGCTATAAATCGCAAGTTTAACCACCAGATATATTGCAACATAATTGTACGTCAATATTTTGTACATTATTTACGAGGAAGATTAGCAATTGATGTGTTTATTAGATCGTATCTCAATGACTCGCATATAATAGAATCGATTAAGACTATAAAATTATAATAATAATATCTACGCTTCATAATACGTCAATCTGAACCCGTGCTAAGTCTAAGGCCCCAGGGTCTTGTGTTACAGGTGCCAAACAACGGAAATATATTAATACTTTTATAATATACAAATATTTAAGATTTTTATTATATAATACACATATTTCATACACATCTATGACAGAGGATCATTGAAAAAACTTTTTGTTCCGTCGGCGGGATTCGAACCCACGACCCTCGGTGTGAGCTACCAAAGAGCTCAACCACAGCGCCACAGAGGTCGTCAATATGATATTATATTGATAATTCAATGAAATTTTATTGTTATTAGATCTATCAGGCTTTTTGAAAGCTTATGAGCGCCAGCGTTGTATCCTTTTTTTGCATGGGGAAATGCTCTACGCATTATCGGCAGACCGGGGACGTCGGCCGGGGTATGTGGGACTCTCCGAGGATCGACCCACTAAAATCCTATGGTGCTCCACTCTCCGCTTGAACAAAGTTCCGGGCACGATTCACCCAGCGCAACTCTACCAAGCCCGCGTTGTATCCTAGGGTAAACTGTGACGTTTTGTAGTGGCTTTCTCGGAGTGTGCAAAACTACACCAAAATTAGCCCAGGATATGGCTTTTAGTGGGTAGGGGCTGCATCTACTACCATTTTCCCACGCAGCAGAGACTTACATACTTGCGAACAGGGGGATTAATACGACCTCTTATTTCCAGACAGTTTACGCCCAAACCAACTTTCATACATTTTGGTATTATGATCCCTTATAGCCAGCCAGTCAACAGTCAACAGTCACGTGACACTTAACTTTCATCGGCATTGACACCTTATTGGTGTTTTCGTATTGAGACACCGTCACGTGACATCAGCTGGATTGCTTTTACGTCAAAAACTGTCAAATAAATCCATTCTTTTTACGCCAACTAATAGTAACTTTTTATGAATTATTTACAAAACAAATTTATATTACTTTTTTATTCATCTCATTAATTGTTATATACTGTTTTTTAGTCATATTGTTAAATAGTTTATTACTTTATTGGTTATTTTAGTGATTAGAATAATAAATATAGTAAAATATTTAGAATACGGTAGATGTTTATGTTTAAATATCTAGTTTTAGTTGTACTTTAACATTTATCATTCTCTTTCTCCAACTCAATAACATAATATGTTAAGGAAAAAAGTTCATGGTAATGAATAAATTAAAAAAAATATCTCCAACCGAATACAGTTTATTATCTGTCGTATCACTAAAATGAAACTTCCGGAAATCATAATAATTACAATTTTATTGTAAGCTTAGTAATTATGAAGTATTCTCTGATATTGACTATTTAATTAATATTATTACTATTTAATTAATTTAACTAATATTAAACATAAATAATTATTAAACTAAACATAAAGATTACATTATGAAGTAAGCGTGCTAAAATAATAAGAGGTAAGTATTTGATGGCGTAACTTGAATGGAATTGGTTTGACAGCTAGTTCGTAAACTTGCTGGAACCTGGCTGGAAATAAGAGGTCATAATAACCCCACAGGTCCGAAATAATCTCGTTCTCGGTTAATACCTAACCTACCTTAAATTCTCAAAAAAGTGAAGTTCTAAGGAAAAAGAAAGAAAATGGGAAAAATGTGAAAGTTTTCATCTAAATTCAAATGTATATATTTAACTCCAGTAGCGTCATAGCTCGTAGAAGAAATACTCTTAAAATTATATAAAAATGTCCATCATTAAAAATCGTTTACCGCAAATTATTATCTGCCAGCTCAGACCCTTAGTCCTTAGCGCCTAATGAAGTGGAATACGGTTAGGGCTCAAGATACTGAAGATATCTACTGATCTTTATATTCATACTACTAGCTGTTACCTGTGACTACGTCCGCGTGAAACTTTATAAATTATCTTGTTTTACAACATTTTAGTTTACTGCTCGGCTCCTATTGGTCGTAGCGTGAAATTATCGAATAGAAATTTGACAGAGAGTTAATAAACCATACCGTAGATATTGAGCGAAAAGACATAAGTCCAACTCATAAACATATTCGCTTGGCATCCGTATTAACGCAGATTGAAAACAAATCGGGTAAACAAGATACCGTGAGCTTCGTCAGTCCAAAGTGCAGTTTCAAGGTTATACCGTGACCGGCGTTTGTCGGCGAAACTGGAAGGTCACCCGATTTGCACCTGGCACCTGTTTCATCTCTGACTTATGTAGATATAAATAATACCCTCCTATATATATATATATATGATATTATCCATGTGGAAGAAGATGCTTGTAGGTCTGTACTCTGTAAGAGTTTATAGATAGGAGGTTATAGAGAAAGTTTTTAAGGATATATTAATATGTACATATGTTAGTTTTAAGGTAATCACAATATAGGTCTATGATGCCCGAACTAAATGATTTTGATTTGACTCACAATATTATGCTATCCTTGTAACTTCGTGAAATGTAAATTGCTGCAAGTAACCACTTCATGTTAGTGCCGATTTATACTTAATTTAGTTAAGTTGCGAGTTAACTTGCGCGATCGGCGAGTTTAGTTATTTTTGACGTTTGAACGGTAAAATC
>JAOTAV010089073.1:0-11658 GCA_026546445.1 Cyclargus thomasi | reverse complement strand
ATGTAAGTTTTCTACCCATCTCTTTCTCTTAAAACGTAATTTAGTATGAACTTTGTATGCAGCTCATGGAATTTGACATCACAATATCGGATCTCTCTTTCTAACTTTAAAGGCTTGTAACTTTGTTGTTTTCAATTTTATCAAAAAACTGATTGGACTACATGGACTTTCAATAACGTAAGATTTATTTAATTAAATAATAAAAAATCATGCATATTCCCTATTGTTGATCTCGTTTACGATTCTTTGTCTCTCATAGACCGAACGATAATAAACTGTATAAACAAAGCATTCATATGCATAAATTTGTGTTTATAATCTATTTTATAATCCTTTCCAAAGTTCTTATTCATAATTTCATACATGGGTAATTTGGATCAGTTAAACCAAAATAATCTTTATAACGCCCCATACAATACAAAGAACAATGAAATATGAAAACAATGAAATGTTACAATCACAAAAACTGCAGTCAAAACATTTGGATGAAGTCACACAGAATATTCTACCAACCTGGATATAAGCACCTTCCATAGGGAATCTTTCTGTAGAAAATGGACCATGTATTTAGGATCCTCACTGTACACACCAAACTTCGTCATATTAGCTACTAGCTACTGACTAAACACGCATCACTAATCTATAATAATTATCTGCGATATGAACTTGATAATATTATCTTTTTTTTTTTTTGCTTGCTAAATATACTGTCTGTCGCAAATCTGTAGTCCTCTTTCTCTCTCACACAAATATATGGTACCAATTTAAAGACATATAACAAGCATCCCATAAAAATATTAAGACAATTTATATGTATTTATCGATACTCTCATCATCTTCTATCAACTGGTTTACTCTGTGTTCAAAGTAACAAAATATTTGTTTCCCTCATATTTTTAAGTAAATGTTTAAAAAATCACTGTTTAATAGATGCTTAGCTTTAAGAACAAACTCCCTTATAGTGAGGTTTTCAATATTCCAGAAAGGGACTGAATATAATGGTTAAATACTGTTTAAATATTTTTATGAGTAAAAGGGTATAAGCTTCTGCTTTAATGTTTTTTTTTGCTTAAATGGTTTTATAGTTCCTTTAAGTTAATATGAACATTTGCCATTGTATTATCCAAAAATAATTTAACATTTAAATGGGTAGGTTGAATAATTTATGCACAAATAATGTTTCTATATATAATTATCCAGTAACACAGTGAATCATAACTTTATAACAAGTTGTTAACCTATTGATGATAGCAATTGGAACATAACATTGATAAAACCACAGGACTCAACACTATTATGATGTTCCCCTTTTTTTTTCACACCAATATAATAGTAAAATGTGCATGTACTCAATAATTTTTGAAAATTATTTTGGAAAACCACATCAAGTGAATAAATGATTATTATTATGTTTATAACATGTCTCATTCTATTTTCCTGTGATCATACTAAGTATTATCATTTTCAATATTTTTACTCCAACTTCTAGTATTGATAGATGTGATAAATAGGTTAAAGACAGTTGTTTTATTGTAGCAAAAATTAAGTTACTTCTTGTAGACATTCCCAGGCATTTTATTTATGTGTTTACTATCATGAGTAACTTTGACAGCATTGAAATATGAATAAAATATATTTTTTTACCTTGTCAGACTTAATTGTAAAAAAGATGGTCATATTTTATGAAATTTTTGAATCCTAGGTAAGTAAAGCCTCAAACAAAAGCTAATCTGTAGGTCTAAGGTACTACAAAAAACACAGTTTGTATTCAAAGACAAAGCAACTCTATGTATGTTGTTTGGGCTCAATATGAGCAAAGATTTATAGATTTGACCTTTGGGACCCTTAAGAGTATTGCTTATTGTAGTTAACTGAGCAATAAGCACATCCATACTAACATTATTATATGTAGCGTTTCTTTCAATCTGCTCACCTCTTTTACCCAAACTACTAATTTATATTGCCTATTTTTTATTCAAATGAAAGATACACTATAATAGTATGGTAAAAACTAGGCTTTTACCTAGTTCTTACAAATTAATCTTAAAATGAATTTTTTGTTAGCCCAAATAGTGGGTTTTATAATGTCAACTTAAGGGTTAATCAGGCCCTGCTTCAAACAAAGATTAGATTACTGCTAAAAAAACCTTAAACCTAGACTGGTGCAAGCAAACCAGAACAAATTTCAAAAACACCTATTACATAAAAATAATGGTACAGCAATGGTAATAGATTTGTTATGATTAGAAGAGTGCTTTATCATGATTAAAAAGAAATAACTAAATAAAACAGATATCAAATTGATCATTAGGTTATTGGTGAAACAACTACTTAAATTGATAAAAGTAATAATGTGTTATCTGTAAACAAATACTCACCTAGTTTCCTGTGTTTGGTTATGCTGTGTAAGTACCCCCGAAAACGTTATCGCCTGGCTAATGCTCTGCCCTATCGCATCCTGAGACGAAATCACGAGGTTCTCCACTGATTTTCGCCTGAAAAACAAATATTTAAACATAGGCTCATGAAACTTAACAAAGTAATACTGTCGAAGGTGTGAGAATCGACGAAATTATTTAGTAAACACGAATCTCTATAAAATAATGACAAAAATTACGTCTACAGACACCTTGTTTACATACAGTTTTAAACAAGATCGATGACCTATTTATAGAACGGTGAACCAGGATTTTAGTGAGGCATAACTGTAGCACTAAATAGATGGTTCTGACTAATCTAGTAACTAGTTTGGATAAATATCTATGTAGGCTAGATTCACAAACTAACTTACATTGATAGAGAGATGTTTCGGCTTTCAACCTCCGAAGTAGTCATTATTATGTGAGGAATACTCAGTTCACTTTCTTGCTTTTCACGCCTGTGCTGTTTTCGATCTTATTTTTTGCTTTCATCATCCAGAAGACACATTTATTTAATTTCACAAAAATAAAATACGAAACATCAATAAAAAATACACTTTGCAATTTGACGTTAACCTTAATGTTGCTATTGGAGAAAAATTTATGAAAAAAATATTTTCATGGTAGGTGTTAAAAATATTCGCATCCGTCAATGCGGACGGATTATTTGTATAATTCATTGCATCTGCATCAATCAATGCGGAGTTTTTACAGATGCAGATTCATATCAAAAGTAACGACATGTAAAGAAAGTGGACGGAGTAAGAGTAGCACGAGCCTCGTCAGTGATGCCGTTGTAGCAACTTTGTTGCTAGATATAGGGGATTTTTATTATATTTAGCGTAATTTTTCGGATTAAGTCGCTAAAAAAATATCTAGCGATATCTAGTGATTTTTTGACTGATATTTGCAATTTGCTGGAAATATTATGCGACTAGATTTTCGGGAATTCCCCAACGAGTGATGGTTTATCTGGTGAATGAGTGCATCTCACTCACTCCTATGGGAGAAAATAAAGAAGTGTTCGGTAGCGTTATTCAATGGGTGAATGCGCGCGCAAGTATACAATTTCACAGCGTGTGTGTTATGTAAATACATCTTTTATTGATATATTATGTATATATATATATTCGTTGTAACAATATAAAACTGTGACTCTTTACGGGTTAGTAGTTTAGTTTAATTTGTGTTTGTTTTAGATATTAAAACTATTCAACAATTAGATTATTAGGTACCATTTGAGGGAGACGCGAGAGGGGTAGCACTTCGCACTTAACTCGCCAAAAAATAGGATCGCGTTCTATTTAAGCCAACTTAATTAACAACTTACAACTTAACTCGATTTTACCGTTCAAACGTCAAAAGTAACTAAACTCGCCGATCGCGCAATTCAACTCGCAACTTAACTAAATTAATTGTAAATCGGCACTTATGCTAATTACTAATCTACATATTACATTGATCTGTAATTCTTACCAATAAATATTATAAACTAGTTTTTGAACATTTTGTAATATAGCCCACTATTGGATCTATCCTTTTACGTCAACAAGCTAGATATCTAAAAAACAGAAAATCCGACAGCAGGGACCATCGCTATTTAAACATCTAGTTAATTTCCAAATTGACTATTTAAAACCCTTCATTATGATATCTTACCCGACCTAAATAAGCAGAAAATTTTTTTTGCAACCTCAAAATGTGTGTCTTCTGAATTAGCTGTTATCATTTTTTATTTTTTTAATGTACCCAGTATCACTTGCGCTGTCACGATGAATCTAACGATAGAATCCATTAAGCCGTTTAGGCTGCAAAGCGTGCCAAACAATTATACATACATACTCTTCGAAAATATAACCCTCCTCAGTCAAAGATTCAAAAGCATTAACGGTTTTTGACGGCTTAGAACTTTTTTGCAAGTCACGCATGGGTCCTTCTGACAGATTTTAGTGGCAAAAGTACGAAACTATTACTGCTGAACCAGTTTCGATGGAATTCGTATGATGACACATGACGTCTCAGGAATACCACAGGGTCGTTGATGCTACAAAATTTGATGTTTCACACTGATACTTTTAGTAATATTATCTTTTGAAGCATTTTTGGTAACTTCTGCCTGTTCCTATGCCAAAATTTCTATCGATCCTTCAGCTCTCTAGTACAAGAGCTGAAGGATCGATAGGAATTTTGTGAGCATTGTCAATAAGAATTGGCTTTTTTATATCCTTCATCAAGTAAATTGGTACTCAATGAAACTACCGCTGTATAAGGAATATGTTTGCTCACATAAGTCCTGGTATTATGAATGAGGCCTTAAGTCAGGCCGTTGCGGTGGTATTTGGCATCGCACCAAACAGGGCCTGTACTAGTTGTGGCCTGATATAGAGTCATAATTTATATACCATATCATGTCAGCCTTCAAAAAGTGGAGGCTGATTAACAGCGATGTATGGAGTAAATTTCCTATTTGTGTGTTATGCTACAAATAATAAGGAAAGGAAAAATTCAATAAGAATTTATTTCGGAAAACTAACGTATTAAACTTAGTAAGAATAGAAACTATGTAATATGCAAGAGAAAACCAATAATTTAGGTTTTCACAGATGGTTTTCACTATCCGATGATTTGAAAAATGTTTACCGTTTTCAGGGTTCCGTACCCAAAGGGTAAAAACGGGACCCTATTACTAAGAATTCGACGTCTGTCTCCAGGCTGTATCTCAAGAACCGTAATAGGTAGAGAGTTAAAATTTTCACAGAATATGTATTTCTGTTGCCGCTACAACAACAAATACTAAAAACAAGATAAATAAAATATTTAAAAGTAGCTCTAATACAATAAATATATTTTATTAATAATAGTATTTTTTATGACGTCCATATCACCAGATGATATTTTGGATGTGATGAAATTCTTCGATTGAAAATTTGTAACGTTTTACAAAAACGATGAGTCTTTAGTACAGTATTGTGTTCTATTGAAGAAATGAGTTTACAGCCAGTTGATGGACGTCTGCATAATTCGCAGGAATTTTATTTAAATTCCATGTTAACCGTGATCTGTCGGCCGGGTATGCTATATAGATAATAACTTAGAATAGATTTTCGCTCCGAATTAACTTCCCTGACAGAACAATGCTGAAAATAAGTGAAAATGTCATCCGGTAGTGATTTTATCTTCAGCAACATTAAACAAAGTATATATCATTAAACAAAGTTGTATAATATCTCTTTATACAAAGATTCCCGTATCGATAAATATAAACCTAAATTAATTAAAATCTCAAAGGCAAAATCGTCGGAACCACCAATTAGAAAGATGCTTTAGTCAAAGGATACTTCCTTGAAAATCGCTATAGAATATCTATTTACGTCTTCAACTATTGAAATTTAATTAATTTCAGTTAACTAAAGTTCGAATTATGGTTCAAATATTTATATTAGGAGCTGAATGGACCTATTGAATAAAACTGGTTTGTTCCGCATGAACGTAGCTCTATTTTAACCTGACTGCGCGGGAAGGAAGGTTATATTTTTCGAGAGTATATGCAATATGCATGTATGTATTACATGTATAAATATTTGGCACGCTCTCTAGTCTAAACGTCTATATTCGTATTTACTGTGAGAGTGACGCTATGATGCATTCGCGTTATATTATGGTTGTGGTGGTTGAATGGTTCGTAAACCTGTGTCAAAAAATATATCATTTCCATACAAAACGCGATTGTAAACAAAGTGTTGAGTTGTCACTTTGTTGTTGACAATCGCGGTTTGTATAGAAATTTGACAGGCGGTTACTGAATCATACCATCAATCTTGAATAAAACGACTATAGATATATAAGATTAAAAAAGGGTGGTTTTTGGCGCCAAATTCGAATATTGTTTAAATTGTGCAACGGTTGATGCAGTGGGTTTTTTGTTCTTGAACATTTAGGTTGTTAGCTCTATTTTAACCGACTACCAAAAAGAAGGAGGTTATAATTTTTATGTTCATATGTATATTTTTTATGATTTAGAAAAATCTCATCAAAATATGTTATATTTTTCAATTTATTTTTAAGTAATTAATGTAATGTATTTGGTACAATAAAAACGACTTTAACCTTACTAAATAAATTAAGTCATTAGTACACGCTTCAACCGGGGCTTAAACATAGCACCCACTCCGGTCTGAACTGAAGCTGTACTCACTTGGTTACGGACGCTCTTACGCCCCTGCGGAATGCGTTACTGCATTTCTCTGCGTAAACAAAAAAAAAGGTTACGGACGCTATGAAAACGGGGGACATTCTCCCACAGACCAACACTCATACACACAAGGACGCGTCACCCTTCCTCTTACGTTGGAGGTAAAAGATAAGATATGAAAAGCCAAAAATTACAGATTCAAATGATTCTGCAGAAACGTCCGACCTACAAAGTCGGCTCAAATTTAACGGACACAAAAATGACTTCATAGTCTTTGATCGGGCACAAAGCGCCTCCCGGGAGATTATAATTTACATTAAGTAGGTATTGCCAATTTCCTTAGAGCAAGTTGGAGCAAGTTGGAGCAAGAGCAAGCAAAGCAAGTTGGCCTTTATGAGAGCTGGCTACTAAGGGTATTTTGAATACGTTATAAAAAATTACATTGAATTCTTAAATGAAACTGTTAGTTCCTTAACTTCTAAGCGAACAACTATTTCATCAATTGAGCATAGTCCCGAATCTTGCTATTGATATGAAGATTGTTATTTTAATAGATTTATAAGAGGAGAAATCCTGTTCCAAAAAAGGAAAAATTTTAGATTTACAGTCAAATTAAATCTTCAGATGTAGATTGACCACAAGATTTTCAAACGAAAAAAAATCAACATATCCAAGGTCATCTGACGTATGCCTGAACTCTTGCTAGTCGTGAGTACTATACTAGTAGTACCTGAAAGAACCAAATCTAGAGAAACCAAAGCCAACAAAAGCTAACATAACAAAGCCTACACTTATGTATGAAACTTTTTTGAGGACCAAACAGGGGGGTATTATGATCTCTTATTCCCAGTCAAGTTCCAGCTAGTCATCAGTCACGTGACACTAAATACGTGAATGTTTGACGTTCCCTAATGTCACTAACATGTTTAAAATCCATTCATAGACAACCAAACTAGTATTGATTCAGTTGTTATTCTAATAAGACCTTGTGATACGAAAAAATAACAAGGCCGTATATTGAATTGCCTGGAACCATGCAGGTTTGTAATGGTCATGATAGCCCCCCTGGTCACCTGATAGAAAGCCTGTGGACATTCGCAACGTCAGATACGTGCATGGTCGACTTTTTCAAGAAAATAGACTAAATTGAGGGAAAAGGGAAAGAGAATATTTGATTAGAGCCTCTGTCTCTGATCGCTCATTCAATCCCTCATTCGATCCCTCATTTGATTCCTCATTCGATCCCTCATTCGATCTCTCATTCGATCTCTCATTCGATCTCTCATTCGATCCCTCATTCATTTCTCATTCAATCACTCATTCGATCCTTCTTTCGATCTCTCATTCGATCTCTCATTCAATCCCTCATTCGATCCCTCATTCATTTCTCATTCAATCCCTCATTTGATTCCTCATTTGATCCCTCATTCGATCTCTCATTCGATCCCTCATTCATTTCTCATTCAATCTCTCATTCGATCCTTCTTTCGATCCCTCATTCGATCCCTCATTTGATTCCTCATTCGATACCTCATTCGATCCCTCATTCGATCCCTCATTCGATCCCTCATTCGATCCCTCATTCGATTCGTCATTCAATCCCTCATTCAACGAAACACTTACTTAGTTCACTTATTTGTGCTGAAGCAGGGTTCTTCCACGTAAAAGCTGTTAACGTAATTGTCCACCAAAATGGGAGCTATTAAACTTATTATTCTATCAAAACCGCTCAGAGTATTCCAGGAATTAATTGTTGAAACCCTCACTTTGTATTTCCTATTGATCACTGATATTCCTAACTTATAATAGGCTTTTAGAACTTAGATTGCTCGAATCAATGGTCGCCCTATTGAATTACTGTTTCATTTCCGTATATTTCTATTGTTGGGAATCGGGCTCTCGATTTCAAGATTGCCAAGTTTCAATTTAATTGTACACTGGCTGTTGCCCGCGACTACGTCCGCGTGAAACTTTATAAATTATCCCGCTTTTACATTATTTTTGATTACTGCTCGGCTCCTAATAGTCGTAGCGTGATGTTGTATAGCCTATATCGAGCCTTCCTCGATAAATGGACTAACCAACACAAAATTACTATCTACATTTCTGCCACTAGTTCCTCAGATAAGAGCGTTCAGACCAACTAACAAACATCCATCCAAATCAGTTGTGAGAGTAAAAGAGAAGAGAGTACACTGCGCACACATTTAAGCGCTATAAAATTACTCCTACGTAACAGCCGATCAATGAAACAGGCCACTGTCGAAACCGTTGTGGGAAGTTCTCTAATAATAATAATAATAATAAATTCCTTATTTGCACACCTAAAACAGAGATGAGGAGAAAAAAGAATGCTATTTAGCAGAATAAGCACTAACTATACCTAAAACTAACAATGATTTTAAAGTGACATTTAACCGACTGCTCAATAAAAACAAACACAGAATCTTCGGCAGCTAACCATAGGACCTAATTCTGCTCCGGCCGTGCGGAGAGCTCTCTCACCGAATGACACTTGACCTGCCCCGTGTGCATAACCTAAATTATTAGAATTAAACATTTTTGGTAACGATACGTTTGTGACTAAAGTTGCGACCTAATTACGTATAGGTACTATCGCAGAATTATTGGGACTTGTCTCATGTTGGACGGTAAAAAGCCATGCTAGTGATTATTGTTATTTTATTATTGACATTCTAAATGTAAAAGTTAATTCGCTTGGATATTTGTGCGTCTCACGGCAGAACACATGACTAAAACTATTGGATAATTTTTATCCGATCCTATCCGAACAAATGCTTTTTGGGATCGATGATTATTACTCGGGAGAAACCACAGATAAGTACAATACGAGTATGCCATATAAAATTCCATGTCAAGTAATTTTGATTGAAATTTTGATCTCACCACCTATATAATATAAACGTTGAATATTTATTTGCTAGGTTGCTAAGCTAAGCAATAGCTATAATAACAAGACAAGATTTTCTCGTCATCCTGGTTCAGGCTGATGAATGTGTGATGATGTTGAATCCAAAACAAGTTCTAACTGGGTTATCCGGGACAAAGCGTGCACTGAATCATGTGTTTTAATGGAACACAGCATCTGGATAAGTGCAGTTGGCATTACAGCATGGTATCATCATCGTATTAGTGATGGCCGATTCCGGAAGCCGAAGCCGATTTTTCGGCGTAAAACAGCGTTTGTGTTGCATCGAGTTACGAGTTTACCGTAGGCCCAACTTCACGTCTCTATTACCTATAGATAATATAAGGCTGAAGAGTTTATTTTTTGAACGCGGTGATCTCAGGAACTACCGATCAATGAAATTTCACGTGGACGTAGTCGCAGACAGAGGCTAGTTTCTAATATACTTGAAAAATTGATTTCTGTCAATGTGAGTTTTCTAAATTCTGGTTTTGTTTCTGAATTTTTTTTTGTAGATGTTTTTTGTTTGATTTTATATTAAAATTCAAAATTTAAAATAAATTAGAGTTGATGTCATTATAATAAATAAAATTCTCGTGTACAACAATGTTACATTAACTAGACATTTGACGTTTATAAAGAAATGTAAAAAAAAAATCATACCAAAATGTCCAAAAACGGCAACAGCTAGCTGCTTGTTGTTATCAAGTTCAATAGCAATATATTTTTAAAAATTATAATATTAGCGTTTGTTTTCTCGCACACAAAATGACGCCGAATTTTCAGCTTCGCTCATAAAGTCCAACTTAGCCGGATTCGACCAAAGCCGACGCCGAAACCTTATTCAACTCACTATGTAATGGATATATAACCCATTTGTAAAGGGATATGTGAATAGACATAAGCATTATCTATGTTACGTATTATAAACTAGTCCTAGAGAAACCCTCACAGAGTTAAAATTGTATCTTTAGTTCATGAATTAATCAAGGAGTAGTAGGAAGAACTAGATAACTAACATTTCACAATCTTCGCATGAATATTTAGTTTAGTCTTCAATCTCCATACGCATAGGGCAAAAACGGCCCCCTTTTACTTCGATGTCTGTCCGTCTATCTGTCGACAGACATTTAATTTTATTTACAAAATCACCGACTTCTACCATAAACAAAAGAACATTTTGTGTATAATTATCGTGTTATGTCAAAATGTTATAACGTTTTAATTACTAAATATAATAAAGATTAAAGCGTATTTCAAAATAATATTGGTATTCCACGCTCCTTCTCTATATCAACTTTAACTGGGAGGAATTTCATGCTTTTACGTCAACGTGTCTTTGGTAAAAAGAGATACAAACCTACAAAGTTTTCCGCTCGCTTATTAATATATAGATTCTGATTAAATGCTCTTTGGAAAGCAAGTAATCATAATAAATTTTAGTGACCAAGTCGCACTCAATTCCATTACATATTTCAATTTTATAATCATACTAGCTTGTGCCGGCGACCCCGTCCGCGTGGTATGTCGACTCGTGGTATGTTTTCCTGCTTTTCTCTTGAAATTTTTCCTGATTTTTTACAAGCCTCACGAAGCCCGGGAATGAAAAACTGTGAAAATTGGTTCGTGCGTTCTGGAGTTATATCGTCAGGAAGGAAAAACTGATTTATTTTTATTTGATAGACTATCTTTTCCCGCGGCTTCGCTCTCATTAAGAAGTATTTTCATGCAAACTTTCAATCCCTATTTCAGCCCCTGGAAGTAATATTAAATATATTAATAAAAAACGCTCAAACACGTATTCATTTATTTTGAATCAGCAGCTCAGAAACAAAATTTTAGGTCTTTTACTTAAGAAATGACGAACTTATAATATTTATAGAAACCTTAATCCACTTTCACCTTCTTAGGGGTAGAATATAAAAAAATGCTTATTTATTTTGAATCAGTAGCTCAGAAATAAAATTTCATATCCTTAACCGAACAAATAACGAACTTTCATACCAATTTTCTACCCTTATTTCACCCCTTTAGGGGTACAATTTTTAAAATTCCTTTCTTAGCGGGTGTCTACCCAATAAAACAATCCTACTCACCAAATTTCATGGCTGTAGCTT
>JAOTAV010089062.1:0-11659 GCA_026546445.1 Cyclargus thomasi | reverse complement strand
CCAAATCTGTTCTGCCGTTCTTGAGTTATAAGTGGTGTAACTAACACGACTTTCTTTTATATATATAATAATAGATATCAATGTTCCAACCAATTGACGTAGGCCCGTCAACTGCCTCTCTTTCACTTTCCCCCGCTATACTTTAATTTTGTCGAAATTTCGATGATAATATGGTTCGTCAACTCGTCAGAGATATCGATTCGTAAGTAGGGTTTACCATATCTCAGGATTTGTCCTGAGATCTGAGGATTTTTTGGATTGACAACAAAACTCAGTACATTTTAAAGATTCAGCCGTGTGTATAAACGAAATAATATGTTTTTTAAATGGTTTGGCAAAAAAAAAATTAAACTGCCAAAAAAACTCAGGATTTTTTTTTATGGAAATTTGGCTTATTCTCAGTATTTTTTAATTTTTTCATTCCCTATTCGTAACCCAGTTCATAAGCTGATCATCACGAACTAGACCTTAGTGTTTTGGGTTGAGCTAATTATGTCAATTAATTAGACCTGACTATGTTAGTCGTAAGGAAAATCAACTAAACTGACTATGTCAGTCGTAAGGAAAACTGTGTTGTAATAGTAATATCCGAGACATTAAGTTACTAGTTAGCAGTTAGTAGTTAGTAATACAAAAGTCCGAGGGCGGTTCTTGTTCTCTACAACTTTTCATTACACGTCGAGCGCAGAGTTGGATAAAATTTTAAATTTTCATCCACTTCTTTTATGCAGATTTTTAATTCTACATTTTCTTAATACTTCTGCTATAAAAAATATTTAAACGGTGCTTAACTAATCTTGGCTGCCCTTTCTGGAATATTGAAAACGTCACACGACAGAAAGGGACAGCCAACCTGGATTAGCTAAACACTTTAAATATTTTTAGTAAATAAGTGGCCCAGTATTAAAATAGAAAGTGATGTCTGGTTCGCACCGGTTTGCAACAAAAAGAAACTTTTTGCAAGCACACCTATTGTGACCAAAAAAGGTTTTGCGAATACGGAACAGGCGACATAAAGACTGTTTTTTATCACTTCCCTTTTCTGTATTGTTTGGCAGTAACTGTACTAGTGCTGATAATGTATAACTGTAGATTTACAGGTAATACGGATTTCCGTACGCATTCGCGTACACACCGAGATTATAATCAAACGGAAAAAATCTTCTAATAATATAAAGTTGAAGAGATTGTTTTTTTTTAAAGCGCTAATCTCAGGAAGTAGGAACTACTGGCCGGAATTGAAAAATTCTCTTGTATTGGTTATTTCATTTATCGAGAAAGGCTAGAGTTAAAACATCACGCTACAAGAAACAGGAGCCGAACAGTAATCAAAATAGTGGTATACATATAGTATACATTTATAGTTTCATGCGAACGTAGTCACGGGCAAAGCTGGTATTGACAGAAACTAATATTAAATACTAGCTTTCAACCGCGGCTTCGAGTGGTATTCGGAAGTCGTATGTTTTCGTGAGACTATTTGGACCTGTTTCACCGCTTACAGATAGTCTATTGTTGACAGATTTTGTATGGAGAATCTGTCAAAAAAGTGCTGGATAGCCTAACAGAAAATTTAACAGTAAACGGTAAAACAGGCCTTAAAAGCCTTAGATGATACTCTTCTCCCTTTCAAGTTTCAGCTAAGTCTATGCCGAGTATAAAGTCGATTGGTTGCTTCGATGGGACATGAAGGGAGGACAAACAAACAAACTTTCCCATTCACAATATTAGTCTGTGTGTTTTGTCATACGATAATTCCACCGAATTAAAACGGATTTTCGGATTCATTCCTTATCTAATCAAATCAAAATATGTATGTAATCCTTTTCTTTTTTCACAACCAAGTCTAGTCGATAACTAGTCTACTATATTTTATATAGTCTGTATTTTATACTCTAGTCTCTAGCATTCGCAGTTGGCGCGGTCGATAACATACAGAATAAACTATAAAATCGTTAATAGATCGCTTGAAATATGCGCGCTTTTTTGTGTTTTCTCTTTTCAATTTTAACAGTTTTTTTTGAGCAGCTTTCACCGACGAGTACTTTTCAATATTCGTTCAAATATTCAGACCATTTCAATTCGTAAATGGCTTCCATATGCCGACGCCCGACAGATGGAAGGTCAACTCTATGAAACGATTTTCGATATAACTACTGTAGCTATACGAAGTATATTCATAATGGTGGGCCGTGGGACAATCCATAAAGAACGTCACACGTAAAGGTCAAAGGAGTAGGAGGGGGTCGTCGAAGTGTGACATAGTGGTGGGGGGGTTTCAAATTTTGAAATTTAATCTCAAAATTTGAAGTATTGACGTGGTTTTAATTTTTAGGTGTAAAATTGCAAATTTTGTGACGTCACAGTAGGGAAGAGGGGGTGATGACGTCACAAAAAGGAATATGACCACCTGTGACAAGGGAGGTCTGAAAACCATGAAATTTGTGTAACATACTTTATGGATGGCCGCTTAGAAGCAATTTCATGCACTGTCAGTTTAGCCAATCGAATGTGTAGTTAACAGCTATAATATCACGAGCAGCTGGTGAAGTCTACGTCTCTACGTCGCTACGTCTTCACCAGTAACTAGGTACTAACCTAGTTTACTTCATTGGGCGTAAGTTGGCCCAAAATTTCATATAAAATGTAAAATTTTATATGAAATTCAGTGCCGACTTATTTTGAAGAGTAAATAGTTCCATCTTTAAATCTATTATGTTGGTGGAGATGGTTACACTATTACTAGCCTTTTTCAGGCTTTTATAATCGGAATAAAAAAATCATCATCCTCTTATACAATAAAAATGCGCTAAGGTTGAAAAATCGCAGGAACTGCTTTTTGAAATTTTTGAAATTGGAAGTTTTTTTTATGTTGTATGTTCTACTGAACGATCACTACGAGCAAGGAAAAAGATAATGTAGTAAATACGGGTATTTTTTTAAATTTGTTATGTCATTTGGCTCAGATTCAGAGTAAACCACTTACACAAGCACTGGCGGACATTAATCCGCGAAAAAAATCAGTGCGAATAATATCCACCGTGTAACAGTTTGCACGGTGGATTTTATTCGCACTGATTTTTTTTACCGTTTTATTTAACCGTTTCTCCATAAACCAATCAGGGGACCTAAATAGGTCGTAATAGCAAATATTTTCACGTAAGATCATTTCAAGTATCATTTTTATGTAACACATAACATGTTATTTATCTAAATATATGATATTTTTATAAAAGATGTATGAAGATGCCATATAGTAAGATATTGGAAATAGGATTTTGTCCCTCCATCTCGTATTAGGAGTCTCATTTTTATTAAAAATAGCAAATAAATTATAGGTACTTTGAATTACACACATTGTATTTTATTTATAGCGTGCAACACTTTTTTCCGATTAATCTCAATAATAATAACACTTTGCTTTTTACAAAAAAATATATTGAAATACTTCGATAAACCATCAAAATCTTTTTTCTTCTACAATTGTGTGATACCATTTACAGAAATTTCGTATTTGGAAGGCTCTTTTTAGGTTCAACTAATACTAGCCAGACTATAAGTGAGACAGCAAAATCGATTTTCCTCGAACTTCGCCAATAGATTTAGACAATTCGGCACAGATAGTGGTTTCCTCAATTTGAACAGTTTCGGCGATTAAGGCATAACATCGGGTATTTACAGAAATAGAATTTATCTCAGAAGATAATAGAATACTTAAGTTTTCCGCTTGTAATTAAAATAAGTTGTACATAAGAATACTTCCTGGGAAAGTCTAATAGCTTGTTCCGTGGTCTATTATGTGTTTTTTAATAAAAGAAGAGGGGAAATGTGAAGACTTGACATAAAGCAAATGCTGTCGCCCAAGGACACTTGTTAGATCAGTACCTAAAGTTGCACACAGCATTGCCGAGCTAAGGAAATAAGTTTTCATTCACATTACGTACATTTATTTAAGAACTAAATTAAACTTAAAGAGTTTTCTAGTAGACCTACGGAACATTAGTGTAATATTCCTTGAGTAGACCTTAGTCTTTTCATGTGCGTTAAAAAAACCGGCTAAGTGCGAGTTGGACTCTCGCACGAAGGGTTCCGTAGCAGTGAGGAGCAAAAAATTTTACAAAACTTATTCAAAAAAATTAACAGTTTTAACAATTAAGCACCTCATAGAAGCGATAGCGCGATGTAGAAGTGCTGCAGCGCCATCTAGTGTCAATGGCGGCAAAAGTACGTTTGTCTTATGAGAAGCCCTTTTAAAATATTTAATTTGTTTTGTATTTAGTACTTGTTGATATAGCGGCAACAGAAATACATATTCTGTAAAAAATTAAACTCTAGCTATTACCGATTTTGAGATAAAGCTGGAGACAGACAGACTAACAGACATATTAGTATTTGTAATGGGGTCCTATTTTTACCGTTTGAGTACGGATTCCTAAAAACCACCAAGGAAGAAATACAGTGCGGAATCGGTGACCGTACTACCGGAAGGGGAAAGGCAATTTTACGTCTCTTTAGCTCTACGTGTACGACGTACGTCGAACGCACAGCGATATAACATTTTAAATCTTAATGCTATGTAATAAGATCGAAATGAGATAGACAATTTAGCGGTGCTTGTACGTGCATTCGCAGAATGAACGTACGATGGCTATTTTGTGGCGACCTTATTACGATCGCAATAAGGTTTATATACAACGGTTATAAATTCTACATAATAACACGCTGCGGCCTACGCCGTGTGACCGAGTATACTATACGTTATATTTAATAATAGGTTCCAGAGAAAGTTGCTACTGTAGAAAGGCGAATAGAATGGAAAATAATTTTCTAATATGTATATATTATGAAGTGTAATATACAGAAAACGTATATAAAATTACAACACATTTGTTTACCTCAACACACGGCATAGACTACCGGTGTCCGGTACGAACTGTAGCTTTACCATGAGTTTAAAGCAATAGTATTTGTCGATACTCGATAGATACTACGTAATTTCTTAGTATGGCAAAATTGTACAACGCCTCTAGCGGTCACTTGCGGTATTAAAGTTGCCATATTAAAAATTGTCGTAGTCGATATCGAGTTTCGACAAAAACTATAGCTTCAAACTCATGGTAGAGCTACAGTACCTTTAACGAAAACTAGAACATCTCCTTAAATATAAAATATACAATATTATATTTTATAACACAGAAACCCTTCATACAGGATGGAACTTTCCGAGATTAGCACGAACATACGAAATGAAAAGGTTTGGGCTGGGATATCATATTTCGGGATTTCACCTCAGATCTCAATTTTTGTCCTTTTATCAGGATTGCGGCCGCACCTGGCAAGTTTCAGGATTTTTAGATTGACGTCAGAATGTTTTTACAAGATAAATTCGTTCAAATGAATTTATATTTTTATGTACACCACATTTGGAATTTATCTAACAAAAATAATACTATGACTTTCAAAAAATATTAAAGAAAGAAAATCTCAGGATTTTTTAATGGAAATAAGGGATATTCACCGGACTTTTGTTACCCTAGGTTTGGGGGACATTATAATATTATGTAGTGATCCTGATTTAATAAGGTCCTGTTTCACCGCTTACTGTTAAATTTTCGGTTAGGCTATCCACAGTTGACAGATTCTTCATACAAATTCTGTCAAATAAATAGACTGTCTGTAAGCGGTGAAACAGGCCCTAAATAGTCGACTATCAATTTAACATAAAATATAATATACAAACGAAGAATTAAAAGAACCGTGAGCGTAATGTTATTATTTCTTTATGATATTAAACTAAGAAGTAAGCGAGCTGACGGGTTACCTGATGCAAAGCAACTGCCGTTAGCCAGGGACACTCGAGATATCCGAAGGGTCGCATGTGCGTTGCCGGCCTTTATGAGAAAATACCGAATGAGAATAGGCATAGAGGGATTAGGGAAGTTGGGCCACCGGTAGACTCACTCACTGAACTGAGGCCGTGGTATCACTCCGGTAGAGCCGGCCCATCGATGTCGAAGCATGGCTCTCCCACGGCAAAAAGTATTTTAAGATAACGTTCTAGTTAACACAATACAGATATGCAAAATATCGTCTTTCTCAGAATTCCTTATAATGCGCTATGAGTTGACGACCGCAAGACCTTGAATTTAACAAAATATAAAATAGGTATTCAAATATTTTGATTAACTCAGTAAATGGATTTTATGGAATTTGTTATTGGGTTAATTTGTTAGGTCCTATCTGTATAGGACCTTACAGACTTAGGTAATAGGATACTTTTATTCCGACTAGATACACAACACATACACACGGCAGCAAGGTGACAGATGTGCCCTTTATATTTCCTCTACAAATTCTAAATTCACGCAAAGTAACTTGAACTTTATTTGAAGAGCCGTTAACGCATACCATCATAGGAAACTTAAATTCTACATTTTTATGGCTGTCGAAACTTTCATTTTGTCGCCCTCGCCCTATGGCCCTTTGTTAGTAATCGAAGATTACAGACGATGATACGAGAGCACGTACTTAAAGGCATACTTGGCTCTACTCGTCGATATCTGTCTATGATCGCCTTTCTCAATTCTCGATCAACGCGTTGACAAAGCACTATCAATGATCGTGTGGTTGTGTGGTGCTTGCACGATGACCGTATCGATTAACGATAAATTTTCATTGGTCATTATGTAGAGACGTTACTTATACTCGTACGTCTCTACATAATGGCCAATGAAAATTTATCGTTAATCGAAAAATATAATATATTAAAGTATAAAAACAACAACGGATAAGAATAAGAAAATAACAACGATTCATTCTTATTTATATCCGACATCTAGACGCCAATCAAAGGTCACATTCAATGAAATAGCTATCTCTACAACTGTACGTCAGTAAAACGTTGCGTATCGTAGAGTACACATTAGTTTATCTCCGAACTATAATTACGCTGTGTACATGTTTTCTGTCAAGAGTGGCGATAGGAAAACGAAAATAGACTATCAGTCGAAAACAACGTCAAGGGTTACCGTGGTTACGAAATGTCTCGAAAGTTCAATAGAATTAAACGCTCAACTGCAACAGGCTAAAATGAACATAACATAAGACTCAGGAAGTCAGAACTTAGATTTCTCTAATAGATTCAAGTAACAATTAATAGGTATTTGAAAAGTCTTATAAGATTCTATTAGCATTTTCTTTATTTAAAGTATCTTGTGGTAGCCCTAGCTCGCACATGGCGAGATAGAAACCAGCTGGTCTTATTTGACAAATAAGAAACGAGTAGTTTGAAATAGCTGTATTTTACTAAACCTTCGACTAGAGCGCGTTACGCATGAAGACTATGAATGGAGTTTCATTCATAATCAAAGGTTAGGAGTTAATGACTAGTACATACCTGGTAGTTTAACCACCATTGGAGGGACGAAATGGTGTTTGGGATCCAATGTAAACGTGTAACGACGACACGGAAACACAAAACCTACGACTAGCGATATTTCCTCAAATCCACTTTATAACCTCCTCGTTTCCGAGTAAACTCTTATAAACAGTTTCGCAGAAGGCGATCGCTCTGGAGAAATTAATTTGCAGAAATCGTCGCCGGCGGGCGAGGGTTCGCGTGCCGCTGCAGAGACGTGTTCTGGGAACGCACACATTCAATTTCACTGCACCGACGTATTTATCACAGATATCGATATCGGAAGGTGAAAGTTCGGAGCGCGGCTCGCGGCGGCGTAGTTCCAGCGTCGCGGATGAGACTCGACTGGTTCCGCTCACGCGGGAGACGCGGCGGGTAAACACAGAAGCCGGCGCGGCGCGACACGGCACGGCGAGGCGCGCGGGACGCGGCACACGCGCGGTTCGGCCGCGGAGTGCGGCGCGCCCGCACTTCCCAGAACCGACAACCTTGGCGCTTCCGAGAACATACCTCGTGCCATTGTCACTAATTCATATAAAAGTTATATCTACACAGCTGGCGTATGTACGGCTCGGACGTATTCGAGATGTCTAGCGTCTATCAATCATTCTTATTTGTGGCTAGGAAGCAATAAACGTCGGGAGTTCGTTCACTGGCCATCTATTCGGTTGGGTGAGCTGGGGAATTGTCTACAAATACTGAATTTGGCTCTGTTGCTCTGTAATGGACTTTACTTTAACAAAAACATTATCTGCACCTTCACATCTTAGAACATAGAGAAATATGACTCGTCATAATAATTACGGCATAATAGTTAGCAACTACTATGGAAATCCATCTTTACAACAACTTAATATTATAGCATTAATAGATATTGCCTAACCCTTAAAAGTATGGAAGAAAAGTCTGCCTAAAACGACTCTAAATGTTTCATGTTTAGGTATACCTTTTTATATTGTTTACCTACCCACCCACTTTTTATTTTTTTCTTTCTACGTATTTTGCTGACTTTATTTATAAACCACAAAATTTAGCAGAAAGTTTGTAGCTATAAAAATTGTTAATGTCAACAAGTCGGCATGTCCCGCCCACTTAACAAGAAGCGTACATGTGAAAATATTTCCACACGATGTTCTAGCGATGACGTTTCGAATGACTAATCGTTACTAAGGAACCAACTAGGAGATTTCGCATGAGCCGCGAAGGCGCCTTCGTTGTCGTTGGGTTTAGACTTGAGCATGAGTTCTAATCAGGGCCTGATTGACCCACAGGCTGATTGGGCTGCAGCCTAGGGCGCGAGGACCGTGAAAGTGTGCTTAAAAACGTGTCTTCGCATGCAATTGTTAAATTGTTAAAGTGAATTGAAAAAACCTAAGATGGTGATTAGCCTTAGGCGGCCAGAGCACTTGATCAATTGCTGGTTCCAATTTGAAAGATTTTAATATATTTCACAAAAGTAGAGTCCGTGGGTAATATACTAAAGATCAAGGAGACCAAAAAACAGCCAAGTGCGAATGTTCCAAGTTATGTTATGGATTGAGCATACTGTCCGGGCATTTCACTGTTTACGGCATATTTTATTACGTCTATATATTTTTAAAATTGAAGAGTAAGGAGATTAGCTGTTTTAGATCTAAATATAATATAAAACTCAGAGGTACTGCTGTACGGATCGATTCGTCCGTGTTATGTTTTCGTCCGTATTAAGCGTTATGACTAAGGGCGTATCCGCTATAAAAAGGATTTTGGCAAACTCTTTTTCGAAAGAAAGATGATGAAATAGGTTCGTACGAAAAAAAAGAACATATAGAGAAACCTCCTCCTTTTTTGGAAGTCGGTTAAAAATACTTCTGCCCACGAGCGAAGCTCCGGAACAGTTAATAATAAAATTAATAAAATAACTCAATTTATATATTATTTTAAAGTGTTCCACGAAGCTCTTAGGCAATGAATACTATAGTTTTTTACGTAACACACTTTCACTTTATATCTAAATGCGAATTCATCATATTTACCGTGAGAGCGATAAGCTTAGGAAAAAATGCGCCGACTTTACTATTGTAAGAAAAGTACGAATTCCGTAGTCCATGCAAATTTAATATCCCTGCTTAATACCGTACTTAAGATGTAGCCGGGGGGGAAGAATAAACCTAGAAATAGCAGAATAAACCTTACGAGAGTTTAGAGTAAACCGACTTTAAACAAAGTGAAAAATGGGTGCAGGCGCTTTTGTCTACGTATAAGCATTCTCTATATCGATTAACATAGACTCTATTAAGTTACCATGCTGATCGAAGCTGCCAGCGGCATATATATAACAAGGCCGCTGGTAGCGAGGATCAGACTGATAACAAGCATTCGGCAAGGTATTACGTCAAAACTATTGATTTCGTAAACTCTTATAGGTCGGGTCCCTTCCATTCTGTAGTAATAAGGTCCCATTTGCCCTTTCGGTACGGACTGTGGTTCGGTGGACTAATTAATGATAGGCATTAAGTGGAAATAGACACGGGCATAATGTAATATGACCACCGATTGCGTTACCCGACTCATTATGTTAATACCGTTGCAGGAAATTTCTAATGACACTTCTACGTAACACGTAACTACTACGCTGAATAGATGTATGCTTAGTTGCCTTAATTATTATAGACATCTTGGTAAATAAAACTATTTAAAGTTCCCAGAAACTTGTATTGTTTACAAGCTGTCCCGTGCCCACCGTAATGGGAGTTAACATTGAACAACTCTTATCAGTAAGGGAATGAAAAAAAGATGTTAGCCGACTCTCGAGTGAATTTGCATACGAAATTTCTTAAAATCGGAAAAGCCGTTTTGTCTGTGGATAATAATTCTGACATTGTGAGTTTTGACACGAGAATTTTATATCTAATAAGGAACCTCTTTATAATCGGAAATTACAAATGACACGCAAGCACGATCGTGTAGAGGGCAGCATCGCCTCTGCTCGCCGATCATCGTCTATCCCTTTGATCAACTGAGTCACAAAATGAAATAAATTATTGTGCGGATAGATAGCACGACGATCGTGATGATTATTATCGATCAACGATCATCGCCATATCGATTATTGCAGGCTTAAAATATTCGGCAATTATCGTTGATCTGGTGTGTTTTATCATCTTCGAAATATTATGTTACAGTTTTAATAAGTCAGTTTTATATCAGTCGATAATAGTTGGTGTAACAATTTCTCACCTCAGCGCGTCCCTAAGCTTGCTAAATATTCTTGAGTGTGGAAGTTCCTTAAGTTAAGACGTATGGTGAGCTTGCTAAATATCGATGAGTGTGTTAGTTCCTTTAGTTAAGATTAGTTGAGACGTAATGCGAGCTCGCTAAGGCCCGTATTAATAGTCAGCGCTTATGACCTTTATTAATGAAAACAGCATCTCAAAATTGTTTTAATATCAATATTCGCTTACTATAATTGCGGCCCTAAATGTCTTTGAGTGTGGTTCCAGTTAAGACGTATGTCGTGACGGTAAAAGTCGATGATGAACAGACAATGGGCGATTTCTCGGGGGAGGACAATCAATAAGCGAGATAATCGCGTATTCCCAGTAACTGTGACATGCGCCATAATTCCCCGAAGTGTTTCTTCATACCGGTACTGTTGTGCACACAAGCGAGAAAACTCATCATCGATACTGAGAAGCGTGTTTCTCGTTCAGTTATCGCTTCTCGTTGTTAAAATTTGTCAATGCAAAATGTGTTTCAATTGAAGTTATTATTATAACTTAAAATGCCGCGAATTAGCCCTCACGCAAGTATTTTTTAGGTTACTTAATGGTTCTTTCGATAGATCCTACGTACCTTTAAAATTTTAAAAAATCACACGGACACAATATTTCGAAAGTTATCGCGTTACAGACATACGAAAATTACGAGAATTTTTTTTTGCTTCAAGTTTAGCCAAGAACTCGCTCACTTCGCTCGAAATCTCTGTAATTGTAAAAGTATATATTAAAAGTAAAATTATACCTAATAATTATTAATGTTTTAAGCTTTAGTAGATTTATCAACAAATAGATATCCTCATTTCTTAAATGATATGAAACTAGCGTTAGGACTCGTGACCTGATGTAATTTGGGCCGGCCCAAGGAATCCATGAGGATTCTTCCGCCTCGTGAAAAAAAAATACCTGGGGGGCTATTATGACCATTACAAACCTGCATGATTCCAGGCAATTCAATATACGGCCTTGTTATTTTTTCGTATCA
>JAOTAV010089051.1:0-11660 GCA_026546445.1 Cyclargus thomasi | reverse complement strand
TTCTTTTTTCGTATTACAACGTCTTATTAGAATAATAACTGAATTAATACTGGTTTGGTTGTCTATGAATGGATTTTTAAAATGTTGGTGACATTAGGGAACGTCGACCTTCACGTATTTAGCGTCACGTGACTGCTGACTGGCTGGAACTTGGCTGGGAATAAGAGGTCATAATAACCCCCCAGTACAGACCACGGTCCGAGACGGTGACCATACAGTGATAGTAAAGTTGTTTTGTTTATTGAACCTGTGTCCAACTTGATGGACACTAGAGACTGTGTTTTTGAACTTTATAGGATATATATAGATATTTAGGATATCAATGTCCCCCACATTGGTAAGGGTATCGACAAAATATACAAGACACATATCGACAAAAAAAGTTGTCTGTTTGTACGCGCTAATTTCGGGAACTACAGGACTGATTTAAATAAACCTTTTTTTTTTTGTTTAATAGCTTTTAGGTGTGGGCAATAAATAAGATACTTTTAATTTTAAATTTTTACCTAACGAAATTGCGGGCACCAACTAGTGTAGAATAGTTATGTAATGAGACTATAATCCTCTTTATTATCCCTAGACGTAAGGAGGGATGTTATTAGTTTCACGGGTCAATGTGTGTGTGTGTGTGTGTGTGTGTGTGTGTGTGTGTGTGTGTGTGTGTGTGTGATTTATTTAAATTAATATTTTTTATCGGTAACATTTTGGGTGGGTTTAGGTCGTTTATTGCATGTCGGAAAACAGTGTCGGCGGCTCGACATCAGCGACCTATTTACGCTCGGGCGCGTGTTGTCGACACGTTTATCTCGCAAATATGTGTCAGCGACACGAATGATTGCATGCTGCCGACATACATCCACGTCCGCCGACATATTGTGTTGCGGGTGTGTCGACGACATGCATCGATCCACAGATCCGTACGTGACGCGTGAGTTGGCTCAAAACTTCATATCAAATGCAAAATTTGCATGAAATTTAGTGCCAAGTTATTTAAACATAGCCAGCTGACGGACTTCGTTATTTAATTAAATAAATCTATCAATTCTATACATATAATAAAACAGTAAAATTGGCGTGTCTGTACATTTAATATTTTTACAAAATAATCAATGTTAGGTTAGGTTTAGGAACAGTAATAGAACACAAATCGACAAAAAAGTTTTCGGTTTGTCTGTTTATCTGTTTTTCTGTTTGTACGCGCTAATCTCCGGAACAAATGAACGGATTCGAATATATTTATTTTATTTAATAGCTATTAAGCCTAGTAACATTTTTTATTCCGGGAAAATGTACGGTACCCGTGATCCGGTACGGTTCGCGCAAAGATGTTGCCGGCATCACTAGTAAATAAATAAATAGATGTTTATTCTGCTACCATAAGTTGTTACACATTTACAATTTTGAAGAACAATAAAAAAAACAAGAAAAAAAAATCTTTAATTTATTTTACAACTAAAACTCACATAAAAAACCGTTAAGATGTTTGATCTGAATATATCAATTCCATGTTAGACGTGATCTGTCGGGTGGCTTTGACATAACGCGAGAACTGAAGTCCGCAATCTTGCTACGAAATAACTTTACTGATAGTACAATACAGGGCTAAAATGTGGTTACTTAATCAAGTAAGCAAGCGGGTACACATTATGTCATAATATGTTGCATATATTCAAACGTCACGGATGATAAATTCATTTTGAACGAACATCTGAGCTGGATCTGAGCCAGACAGGCTGTATGCTGTGACAGTCCTTCTCAACCTGCTACGTTACGAGATCACCTTACGCCGTGTGTCCATCGCACGCCGGCACCGTCAACAAAATTTTTTTAAACAGATCAAATACCACTCAATGTCACAAAGACATAGGCGACAGGTTTCATTTTTCTCTTCGCCACAACAGACGGCGACGACACGGGCGCTAGACTAATGTCGATAAAAAAATAAACGTTTAGCCTACGTCATCTATATATAAAAAATAATGAGTCCTGACTGATTGACAGGTTCATCATCGCCGAGCAAAAACAGTTAAACCTACAGCCATACAGGATTGTTTTATTGGGAAATTCTACCCCTAAGGGTTAAATAGGGGTTGAAAGTTTGTATGAAAGTTCGTAATTTCTTAAGTTCAAGACATGAAATTTTATTTCTGAGCTACTGATTGACAAAATAAATGGATACGTGTTTAAGCATTTTTGAAATTCTACCCCTACGGGGTTGAAAAGTTTCTATGAATTATTCTACGAAAGTTAGTCATTTCTTAAGTAAAATTTCAAAATAATTAAATAAGTGTCTAAGCGTTTTATGAAATTTTACTCCCAGAGGGTGAAATAGGGTTTGAAAGTTTGTATGAAAATACTCCTTAACGCAAGTGAAGCCGCGGGAAAAAGCTAGCGAATTCATAACTCATAAAGTGTCATTTTAATAGTCCAAAATAATCTCGTTGTCGGTGACAGCCAGCAGTGGACAAACGGCGTTACGTCGTTCTTAAAGACGAAATCGGAAATATTACTTAACTATAACAGCACATTTCACCGCGACCCTAGGCTGTCAGGCCCAACAGTTTGAGAAGCACTGCCCTGCTGGGTAAAGGAAAGGCTCAACAGAGTGCTCGATATATTACAGCGCCTTTTGCGACGCTTGCAACTCCAAATGCAAATTGTTGGAGCACCGGTAAGTAATGAGGAACAACTTTGAAAGATCTATAAAGGCTTTGAACTAAATCTAAAAAGCTTTGAACGTAGAATATTAAGTCATTTATTACTAGATATTTTATTGAGGCTTCGTCGGAGCAGGGTTTAATATGGATATTCCTGTTCAACCGCCCTACAACGGTCACTTCGCAATATTGCTAACAGAAATTCTTTTTGCCATTTTTTTTTTGCAAAACAGTGATTTCACAATTAATTTAAATCGATTTTGAAGTAACTTTTTTAATCAAAACTATTCATATTTTTAACAAAATATACTAAAACGAATTGAAGAGAAATTCCTTTGCAATATTGCCATTACGACCATTTTAGGTCTCCTGTCCTACGGGAACATTAATTGTAAAAACCGTCCAAGTGCGAATTGGACTTGCACACCAAGGAGAATAATACAGGAAAAAAATTAGGATGTATGTCTGAAAGTTTAAAATTTATAAAAACGTTTTAAATTTATAAAAGAAAGTTTTTAAAAAAGTATGCGCTGGGATATGTAACAAAAGAAAGTAACCATAATTTAGGGTGTGAATGTGTTCCTTATACTATATTTTTATTCCTAGACAAATGTCAAGCTAGTATCGTTTACGATAATCGCTTGGCGTGTTTTTGTATGGGATATACGAACAAGAAGTCACGTGATCTAGTCTAGTTTGAATATGTCAATCCCATACGAAACAAGCGAAGCGATTATCATAAACGTTAATCGCTTGCCACTTGTCTAGGAGGGCGGTGCTAAAAGTAAAAAAAAATGTGATTTGTACGTGCCAGCGCCTCAGCGACAGAGCTGCCCAATACAAATCACAAAAAAAAATGTTTCTTTTTCAGCGCTACTACCTTCACAACGAACACTATATTACGAGTGACACACGAACACCCTAAAGCTTTATCACTTACATTTGTTACACCCTGTATAAGCACACATGTGGCTTATGATAGTCCTTTAAAGTCACTGTCAGAAGCCCCTCAAAAAGATTAGCTTAGTGCTTTTATATTATTACGGTTGAAATAAATGAAGTAATCAAAAACCAGCCAAGGGCGAGTTAGACTCACGTACAAAGGGTTCCGTACCAGTAAAGAGCAAAAAAACTAGGAAACCGCGTTAAAGGTAACCTGCTATTGCAGATCACGAAGTAGCAAGCGATGCAGATTTTAATCTGGCTCTGTTTCAACTTCTCTGATTGTATCGGGGAAGTTGAAACAGAGCCAGATTGAGGATCTAAGTAAATTGATTGCGTTATGTCAAACCTCGCCGACAGATCACGGCCTACATGAAATTGACATATTCCGACCAAATGTCGCGGGTCCGTCTACTGGCTGACATCACTATCAAGTATCAAAAGTAAGAAACTGATAAAAAACACGTTTGTTACATGAGAGCCCCCCTTAAACAAATATTTTATATTGTTTTTAATATTTGCTATTAAAGTAGCAACAGAAATGCTTCTTCCGTGTCATTTTCCACTCTTTGGCCTATACTGTTCTTGAGATACAGCCTGGAGACAGACATACAGATGGACAGCCATCGAAATCTTAGTAATAGGGTCCCGTTTTACATTTTGTGTACGGAACCCTAAAACCAACTTTAACCCGGTCAAAATTAAATTAAAGTCAATATCAGATCAGATTCAAAGTTGAGAGGGTCGAGAGGGTTTTGTTTGGGGTTTTTGTGAGGACATTTCACCAGATTATCAGCTTACTCTTTTATTTAACTTTAAAGTTTTTGGTTTTCATTAATCTTCTATCCTATTAAAATTGAAAACTATACTTTACGAGCGGCTTCGCTCGGGTGAAATTCGAAAGTCGCGTAATATTATCTACATAATCCCCTTTTCAGAGAAATTCTCCATAAATCTGTCAAAAAAGTTGTGGATAGACTATCCGATACTTATCATTAAGCGGTGAAACAGGCCCTTAGTCTCGGAAATTTAGTAGTAGTTTCCATTTGTGATACTGCAAATTTGTGACTTCAGACTAATGGAACCCCTTCCAGTAGTTCTTTAAATCATAAAAATTTTGTGGCGTACTTTATGGGTGGTCCTTCCGAGACGTCACTTAAGTGTTCGTCAAATATGTACAAGCTGGTATACGAATATTCTAATAACATACACCTTCCCTCAGAGGAAACAAAATGGCGTCTAGACGTCTGCAACAAAACTAACAACCATTTGGCACCACCATAATAATAACTTAGTTCGTAATAGGCTGTTTTTATGTTTCTGTTGTTGTAGATAGTTGTTTGCGACTTTGTCCAAATTAAAGAGTAAGTTCTATCGGGGAAGTTCATTCGGAGCCAGATTGCGGATCTAAGCTGGTCGCTTTATATCAAACACAGCCGTGAGATCACACGGAATCGACATATTCCGACTAAATGACGTAGGTCTGTCAACTGGCTCTATTTCAATTTATTCGATGGTAAATAGGCACTAACAGCAAATCCAATAATTACCACAGAGATACGATTTTAAAATCGATCACCTGATAAAACGCTACAACCGCCGACCATGGACACTCAAAATTCAGCAGACTTGCAAGTGCATTGCCGGTAAATGGACCTTTGATAAACTCATCCACTCGACGAAACATAGCGTGAGCGCTGTTTCACGGCGGTTATCTGGGTGGTCGTGGTATTTTTCCGGAGACCTGCATCATTTGGTCGGATAATTTCAATTCAATACAAGGCGTGAGTTCTTGATGTGTCAGCTGGATATAACGGGACCAAATTATATATAACTTCTCTGAGACCAAACCACAAAGTAACTACAGACAGACGGACAATTTAAGGGCGTTCTACACAGCGTGAACAAACATCACACAAAAGTGATATTGCAATGCATTTTCAATCTTACGCCATGGTGCCTTTTAGATATTAATGTTGTAAATGTTCGTGTTTTACAAACCGTTTGTCAAACACGACCTTGATAGACTCCAAATTGCAACCTCAGTTCATGGCGTAGGATTGAATTTAGAGTGCATCTTAGATATTAATGTTGTAAAAGGTGTCCATCGTGTATAGCTATATTCAATCTTACGCCATGAACTGAGGGTGCAATTTTGATTGCATCAAAGTGCACCTTTGCGTGATGTTTGTTCCCACAGTGTAGAACCCTCATGACTGTGTAGAAGACATCAACATAATGTTCATTATGTTATTTTGGCGACCACCCAATTTCCGTATATAATAACCACTGTGTCAGCTATAAATTGTAGTAATGGCTAAATACAGGCAGACAATATTTATACTCATGGTTTATAAGACTGCGTAGAGTAGAATGTTTATGGCACTAATATTTATTTATAATTGAATTGACTAGTTGGTGTCCGCAGCTTCGATGCGCGAAAATTTGTATGTCTGAGATTAGCGCGTACAAACAGATAAACAGACGAACAGACATTTTTTTTTGTCGATATGTGTTTTGTTACTGTTCCTTATTCCTCTCACATTGATTATTTTAGCTATGTATATATATAGATAGATTAAATGTATAGAAGACATAAGTGGAAAAAGCGGATAAGTAACTATGTTTTATCAGCTTGACTTGTTTAATATTATTTAGAAATGTACCTAACTAATAATGAGTAAAATTAATATGATGATTCTTCTTTATTTATTTAATAATTTTTGTGCACACGAAACATTTACGGAAGAACAGTTTACACAGTAAGACGACACAAAGGATCTGCTTATGTCTAAAGAAATCTCTTCCAGCAGCCCCACGGAGAGATAGGCTTAGGATATAAGATAGTACGCGCACAATAAATATTAAAGTAACTCTTTAATAAAATTGATTGTTGCACGCCACCTGAATGGCTGAATGTATGGACATGAATTATAATTTTAAGATCTATCCTAAGCGCTACATTTTTGCAATATATTTCATTTCATTTCGTAACATTTTGCCACCTTCGAGTATAATATGCTAATTTTTTTCCATAAAATGTTGACAAATCTTGTAACTTATCTATTTATTTACCTAGCTCACTAGCTAGGTACACTCATCTAGTTATTTATCATGAATTAATTTCAAATTATGTTTCGGCCAAAGCGTCCATTGACGCAGAAATCCGGGAGTTTTTAAAATGTTAGCTAACAGCTTCTTCAACTTAAGTTGTAACTTAAGTAATTTATAATGGAGCCTACAAACGATAATTAAAACAGTTTTTATGAGACACTAGCTAGCAAAAAACAATTTTGAAAATGATGTGAAATCACTGGTGATACAGACGTATAAAAAGCTTATTTTTCACTCGGGTGGAATTCGAAAAGCGCGTAAAACTTCGAATATTCTCGTAAAGCTCCTTTGGAAGCATGATATTTTTCCAAGAGAAACATTGTGTATGTTATTCTCCATACTATCATCAAAGTCCATTTAAAAAAAAATGTAGTCGATTGGTTGTTTCGTTAGGGCATGCAGAAGGGATAAACAAAACAATATATGTACCTGAAATAAAACTGGGTACCAACTTTCCTTTTTTTAAGGATATTTCGCTTAAAGGCAAGCGAGCAGACCGATGGAAAGCAACTGCCATCGCCCATGGACACTCGTTACATCCGAGGAGTCGCAAGTGCGTTGCCGGCCCTTATGAGGGAACTGGGAATGGTAATGTGAACACCGGTAAACTCACTCACTGAACGAAACTCAGCACAATGCCGTTTCACGCCAGTTTGCTGAGAGGCCGTGCTATCACTCCGGTCGAGTCGGCCGATTCGTGCCGAAGCATAGCTCTCATTTGGCATTCGTATTATGTACTTGAGATCGGAAAATGTCTCATTGCCTCCACCGGGGTTCGAACCTGCACCCTCTAGAGAGCTACCCGCTAGGACGCGGACGCTATACGAATATGCGCGGATTCGCATCCAGCATTGTGAAATGTGATATTTTATTAAATGTTCCATCGTATTTTTTTTTAATTCCATCGTATTTCCAATAGGTCTTGTGATGTAATCGTTAAGATCTAATCCAGATCTGACATTGCAGGATAATCTAGACGTAGCCTTCCGAACGTACCTATTGTGATGCAAGAGTTCAGGGAAATGCTATCACTGAGGTAATAAAAGAATATTGTACAGGAAGTTCTATTATAAGACTACATACAAATCAATGGAAAAAAAAAAACAAAATGAAAAACTAAAAATACTTCAGTTCAGATTAGTCGTCAGCGTTTTCAGCTTAAAAACAACATTAGGTATCAACTCTTGTGAGAGATGTAAGGGAAGATAATTAATATGAAGACCAGGGGGGCTATTATGACCATTACAAACCTGTGTGGTTCCAGGCAATTCAATATACGGCCTTGTTATTTTTTCGTATCACAAGGTCTTATTAGAATAATAACTAAATTAATACTGGTTTGGTTGTCTATGAATGGATTTTAAACATGTCGGTGACATTAGGGAACGTCGACCTTCACGTATTTAGTGTCACGGGACTGCTGACTGGCTGGAACTTGGCTGGGAATAAGAGATCATAATAACCCCTCTGACCTGTGACGCGGGAGTGATATCACGGCCTTACAGGTGGCGTGATGCGGCGTTGTGTTGTGTTTCGTTCAGTGAGTGGGTTTACCGGTGGCCCCATTCCCGTTACCTATTCCCTCATAAAGGTCGGCAACGCACTTCCCCCATGTCCATCATGACCTGAAATATTCTTATTTCCGAATTTAGCGCAAGCGAAACCGCGAGCAATAGATAATAATATAAAATAAGTGACAAGCTGAATGTCCATAAACAGGAAACCCGACTGCAGGAGCCATTGCAATTTAAACGTCAAGTTATGTATATTTCTAGAATGGCTTTCTTATTATCAATATTTAAAGGCCATTTGATACCCTACTCGACCTAAATGGACGGAAAAAAAAATTGGAACCTCACAATTTTGACTTTAAAAACCGCCGTCTTGATTTTTTAAATTTTTTTAATGTACCCAGTGTTACTTGTGCTATCAAGACGAATCTAACGTTACCTCATACCAAAGAGATGAGGCTCTTTGGTATGAGGTAACGTTAGATTCGTCGTAATTTCTCAAATCTGGTTGTGCTACTATATCATTCGTTGTTGAGGCGGAGATGTCAGCAATGAAGCGTGACGAAAGTGTGGACGTGTGGACACATGGCTCGTTTCAATCACATTTAATGAGTGTGTGTCCTCAACACACAAGCTGACGGCCGGGGCTTATACAAATATGTACATTACACGTCTTATTACGAGCGCCGTAAGGTTCAAAGTGTGATTAATAGGCCCTAAACGTATTAGCTAATAAAGTTTGTAAAGGGCTTTACTTTAAGGCACCTCTGCATCGTATATAGATGGTAGGATCTGTAGGCGAACAGTAAATACAGGAATTTAATGAAGTTTAAGATTCTTTGTTCATATTAAAATAAAATAAATTTAAACAGAGTTTTTTTTAAATCAATGGAAAAGAGCGTTTGTTTGTCATTTATTAACGCCTTAGCGAATAAATTAATCGACTTAGTTTTTGGCATAGACTTATTTGAGAAGACATCATGTCCCCAAAATATTCGTATTTTAGGCGATTTTCGAATTCCGCACGAGAAAAGCCGCGGACGAAAGAAAGCTAGTTATAGAAATTTTAAGCAGTTTGTATAATATGTCAAGATTGGTAATTAATACGGTACGTCATAAGTGCAGTCAAAGCTTCATTACTTAGGGCAAGTAGCGAAATTTTCTCCCCTGTTCACAGGGGCAGAGTCCTGAGGGATGTTGAAGGGGAGGGGAATTAGGCTGTCACTCACTGTCGGCCATTAGTTTAATTATGTCGTACGCGACAGCGGACTTAATAGGGGTTAAGTTAGGATAAGGTTATGGAAGGTGTAGACTCTTGCCGAGACATAACGAGACCGCTCGAGTAAGAGAGTGTAAATGGGTGCACCCATTCTTCACCTCTTCCGTCTCGCCGTGTTTCTCGCACGAGAGAGCCCGAGAGAGTGTGCAGCCGTCATAAAATGTTTGCCCGGTAAGAACTAAAGGTAGCCTGTTGAACAGCGTCACAGACGTTTTAAAAGCTGCGTAGCTTTACAATACATTCGATAGTTTACCTGTGTAATATAAAGGTAGTCTTTCGAACCAACAACCAACGGTTATAGCATTCTGTAACGTGACTGTCGTCGCGTTAGTGTCGCTGTGCTCGAATGATTTTCTCCAGATTTTAGACATAAGCGGCCCTGGCAAAGCGTTAGACAATGTGACGGATGCACCAAGGAAATCTGTCAGCTTATATCCCAATAGGGAATATGCATGGTTTTTTATTATTTAATTAAATAAATCTTACGTTATTGAAAATCGATGTAGTCCAATCAGTTTTTTGATAAAATTGAAAACAACAAAGTTACAAGCCTTTAAAGTAGTTAGTTATAAAGAGAGATCCGATATTAATTGTGACGTCAAATTTCATAAGCTGCATACAAAGTTCATACTAAATTACGTTTTAGGAGAAAGAGATGGGTAGAAAACTGACATCGCTAATATCTTAGTTATTTATCAACAGAATTTAGAGATTTTTTGTCACTCTGTATATCCCCTCTATCGTAATAATATACATTCAATAAATTTTGTTTTACACGCATATTCCCTATTAAACGAAAACCTATGATGTTTATACGAACTAGCTACAACTTCTCACAACTTCAACGAAACCACGTGATGTAAGTTTTGGTTAACAAAACACTAGCGTTAACAACAATTTTACATGTAATAAACACATTAATATTCGATCCCGTCCACACTGACAGCTTTTGCATACTAATGATGCATTCGACTAAGCTGACAGGTGTGACGTCATCAACTCTACTGACTCAATACTACCGAACCAAAGACCAAACCATAGTATAACAATATTGCAGTAACTTCACTATATATAAACGACTGGAATGCTGTCAAACCAACGCGCTTGAATTTCGATATACTCTCGGTGCACTTGCCGTCGCGAGCGATATAAACTGACGTGGGGATTTGAACAATTAGCAGATAGGCTAAGATCGTGAATGGTATCGATTTTATTGTGCTGTTTATGGCTCCTTTAAATCATCTGAAAATTTCGAAAGGAAAAAATATTAACAATGATTATTACTTTGTTTCTACGACAGTTATTATTCGAGTCTACGATAGACATGAATAAAATAATAATTTCGACATTATATATCCGGAAAAGTCGTATCAATCTTTGCTAATAATATAAAACTAAGTAGTTTGTTTGTTTGAACGGAACGGAATATCAGGTCGGAATTTCGGCGTTTAATTGGTTTTTTCCCTTCCCCAGCAAAGTTCAAAGCGAGCTTATAGTTTATTACAGCGGTATCCGCGCCTGTTTCTCAATTAGTTCGAAGTCGGTCTACTAGTTCGTTGTGTACTGTGGTAATGTCTCTCGGCTGAGCTGACCGTAGTGACGTCATCACCTCTACTAACTCAACTCTACTGAACCATTCTGAACCCATTACTGCCCGCTCTTGTGATTGACGGCGTATGATCATTTGATCCCAATTACGCGATCCTTTGAATTCTGAACTACATGGTTGAGTGGGTTACATGCATGTTAATAAAGCGTGTTAATAAAAAAAAGGAAAACCATACCTTTTTAGTGATAACACTAAACATGCTAAATGTCCACAAAAACAGAAAACCCGACTGCAGAAACCATTGCAACTTAAGCATTAAGTTATGTATGTTTCTAAAATGGTTATTTCAAGCCCCTAATTTTGAAACCCTACTCGACCTAAATGGGCGTAAAGATATTTTTTGAACCTCACAATTTTAAGTAATAAATCCGACGGCGAACTCCTATCGCTTCACGCTGGGGCGTATACCCGTACTACTCACAAAAAAAAGAAATCGTTAACTCTATAAGAAATACAATACACATTGTATTGTATACTCGGTGTGTTCAAAAAGTATCGCGAATTTTGTGTTTTTTCAAAAATTATTTATTTATTCATGAATATTTATT
>JAOTAV010089040.1:0-11660 GCA_026546445.1 Cyclargus thomasi | reverse complement strand
ATTTCCACGTATTCCATATGCTTCTAACTTTTTTAGCAGTATTTTGTGGTCAATATAGTCGAATGCTTGCGTCATATCGCAAAATATTGAGCAGATTGGATTCCCCCTATCCATGTTATTCATCACCACACTCAAAAAATCAAAAATAGCTCTATTTATTCCAAGTTTTTGCCGGAAGCCTTTTTGTTCCTTGCAAAAGATTTTATATTTTTCAAAATAATCATAGAGATGCTTATAGAGGTACTTTTCATAAATTTTTGATATGATAGGTGTGAGAGCTATAGGCCTATAATTTTTTAATATTTTCTTGTCTCCTTTCTTAAATAGAGGTGTAATAATTGAAATTTTAAGTTTTTCTGGAAATACACCCCTTAGTATACATAAATTTAAGATATGACTGAAAGGGCCAGAAACAATATTAGCAACAGCTTTTATTATTTTTGTTGAGATCTCGTCGTAACCTACACTATTAGAATTTTTTAAATTGTTTATAATCTTGAATATGTCATTAGGTATGCAAGGCGGAATAAATATTGAGTTTACTGACGGTGTTACGTTCTCAGTTACATTTTTGCCATATCCCAAGATAGGATCAATTTTATCAACAAAGTAGTCATTGAATTTATTGGCTATTTGTGTAGGATCAGTAAATGTATGATGATTTATTGTTATCTCAGAAATATTTTCCCTAGGTAAATTCAATTTTGATTGTTTTATTATATTCCAAATAGATTTAGATTTATTTTTGGCCATTTTTATTGCATATCTATTCTGAGACTTTTGAGTTAATTTTATAATTCTTTTTAATAATTTTGAGTAATTTAATAGATTAAGTTTATTTTGTATATTAGGTACTTTCCTAAATAACCATAGTAATTTTCTCTTCTTTTTACATCCTAACTTTATTCCGCGCGACAGCCATTTTGGTTTCCTATTAATGGGTATTTTAGTTATTTTATATGGAAAACATAAATTATAAAACAGTTGGAAGGTCTCCATAAAACAGTCACAGGCAAGATTAGCATCCTCAAATTTATAGACGTCACTGAAAGATAAACTTTTTAAGCAAATCTTAAATTTTAGTATATTTTCTGGGCAATAGTCTCGTTGTTTTATTCGCCAATATTTTATTACTGGTGTATGCTTTGTCGGGCAGTGTATAACCTGAGCAGAGTGATCTGATAGGGCCAGTTCTATAATCTCAGTTTTTTGATCGACTATATTTCAATAAGAGTTTGACAAATCTTATAACTTACCTGCTTCATTATCTAGCTATACATAAAACCCACATTATTTTAATTTCGAATAACTTTTCGGGTCCAACAGCGTCAATGGAGGGAAAAATCCAGGAGTTTTTGAAATTTTTGTTATCAGATTCTTCAACTTATGTCTTCAATTTTCCGGATAACGGTTCTATGACAATGTTTCATATTATTATGTGGAAAAATTTTTGAATCTTAATAAGTACATTTTAATTACGGTAATTTCGACCTCAGCATGTAAATCATATTTCTTCTCAGCATGTAATTAGATTTCATAGAAAGAAAAACATCAAACCAAAAAATCGATGTTTTCTTTAATTCAAGATTCTAGTACTCTAAAAACCTCTGCAGCCTTCGTCGAAATGCCTACAAGCTTATTGTGTGTTACGAAATGGTCAGATTTCAGGGCAAGTGGCGAGTGACTGGCGCATGCAGGCGCAGCACGGGCCTGTCAATAACTTAAGGCACATTTACATCGAATGGCGGTCAGTTTACGGCCCGTCCACATCATAAACTACCAAAACCAGACGGACCCGCGGGAACGAGCCGGTCACGATCTACCAAAATGGACGTACGGCTTTTTGTTTTCTTCAATAAAAATTTTGTTGATTTCTTTGCGTGGCCCTGTGTTACATGTGTGAGTTTAAGGAGATGTAACTTGTAATATTAAATGTATTTTAATCCCACTCCCAAAAAGGGAAGTTTATAGGCAAACGATAACAAGTCAATAGCTCATTTTAAAACTCTATGAAACCTCACAACCCTCAGACATATTTATAAATAGATCGCTGTACATCTAGACTAATAATATATATATACTACTAATAATATTATATATTAATAATATAAAACTGGAGAGTTTCTTTGTTGACTACGCTTTTCTCAGGAACTACTGGCCGGAATTGAAAAACTATTTTCGTGTTGGTTAGTCCACTATCGAGGCAGGCTGTAGGCTATATAACATCACGCTACGACCAATAGGAGCCGAGCTGAAATAAAAAATGTTGTAAAAACGGGATAATTTATAAAGTTTCACAGGGACGTACTCGCGGGCAACAGCCAGTATACACATAAAACTAATATAATGGATAGAAATATCATTTCTGGACTATAAAGTAAATAACTTATACACAATTACATTACACGCATTAGCCCAAACACGATAATAACACACCCAGCCACAACAGACAGGCCGAAACAGTAAGCCGACCGACTTAACAGGAGCATACTGTACTCTGTAATAGTGCGTTCCGGCGGCGGTCAGACCGGGGCGCGTCTCGTTACTGGTACTAATATTACGAAGTGTGCTGTGCTTTGGAAAAAATGCAATGCTTGCCCCGTCAGTAGTGTGAGTGAAGTCTTAAAGTTCTTTTGACTTTCCTTTTCATAGATGCAATTCTAAATAAATAGACTTCCTTTACGTGTGAAGTTATGCGAGTTTCAATGAAATCAATTAATAATTCTATCATTAATATTTTTTTTAATGCACTTAGTTGATGTACTTGCGCGGTGTGAGTTGACCCGAGATGTTTTTTGCAATTGTTAGGTTGACACAATATGCGACATTCATATCGTTCGGCGCGCTTTGTTTGTTGTTATGCAGTTCGAAGTCGGCATACTGGTTATTTATGTCTATTGCGACCGAACTGATTACGACCGCAGCTCTCGGCTACCCCACACAACACTAAATCACCCATCCACAATACAATTTCGACCTTAACTTCGAGGGATACGGTACAAAATTACAGAACAGAGAATTAACCTCTCAATTGCTACAGCGAGTTTTGAGTCTTAAGTCTATGGAATTTGGTTATAAAATAGCGTGTGCGTAGAAGCAGTATATTTTTACGCTTAGCCGAATGTAAGATAATTGTGATGATTATTATGTTCGTATAATTATTTAATGGTCCGGAGCGCGGTAACGGCTGACGAGACTACACTGTAGCTTGTAGCTGTAATGTCACTGTTCGACCTTTTCCCTCGTCATTTGTATACTTTTATTTCTATCTATAACTGTCATATTTTCCTTAACTTTATTGGCCGTAACTTAGCACGAAACTTCGCATGAAATGTTAAAAGTTTGTATGAAATTCCGTGCCGAGTCTTTGTGAGCGGACCATAGCGGATAACTGAATAGCGAAATCGTATTGTATAATCTAGTCGTTATATAAAATCCCTTGTCCCGAACGATATGCATTTAGGAATCAACGTACAGCCTAAACCACTGATCGTATAAATATTAAATTTGGGGGAGTGCTCTCCGTATGACAATGGTTGGAATTTCGTCTCCTAAGGGGGTAAAAAGGGGGGGTTTAAGTGAGAATGGGAGAACGCGATTCCGATCTGATCCAAAATTTAAACAATGTTTCATACATGGCATTGAAGATTTAATTCCTAGTTTTTAGAATAAACTACTTCTAATATACTATATTAATATACTATTAATTTATGTTATTAACATAAATTCGAATGTTTGTATGTCTGTCTGTCTGTCACCTCTTCACGCCCAAACCGCTAAACCGATTTCGTTGGCTATGGAGATACTTTGAATCCCGGGGAAGGATATGGTTAATTTTTATTCCGTAAAACGTAAAGTTCCCGCGAAATAAACGAATTTTTACGCAACGGAGTAACGGACATCATCTAGTAACTTATACTTACATACAAATCATTATTTGTTTCTCCCTGAAGGTGATCGCACACATAATTCATGTACTCTGGAAGTCGCCCTGTGGTCGAAATTCGACCATCAATATTTAAATCAGTTGTGTCGAGGAGCTATAAATTTATTCTCAATTCTATCACAGACTTCAATTTAGTATAAAGATCAAAAATCATACTTCAACCACAAACAAAGGAGTATGATTATCGTGTCATGTCAAAATATTGTAGTGTGCGTAGCGTTTTATTTACTTATTAAAAATATGCAAGACAAAAGCATATTCTCAAATAATATTAGTATCCCACGCTCCTCCTCCATATCAACTATAACTGGGAGAAATTTCATGCATCAACGCATCTGTCGTAAAAAGGGGTACAAAGTTTTCCGCTCGCGTATTAATATATTACGTATAGATATCTCTACTCACCAGGAACCTACTTGTTACATAGTTAGTAGTTAATGAGTAAATATTTGATATTACATGACAATATAGAAACTGAACAATCAAGTAACATCGGCAGAACAAAGACAGAAACCCGCGTAGGTGGCATTACCTTGTACGAAACGACGGACTTATACACAATTACAAACATATATTATACTCACTAATTAATTGATTTACAATAACAATATTATAATGAGTGTGATATGTAACACAAAATGTGCCTTTTTAATATCATGGGGCGAATGAGCGAAGGGTCACACGCACACTCGTAACATCAGGAAAGTTTCTTACAGTGTACTCGCATGTCGCAACTCGTAATGTTGGAAGAAAAGTTGCTGCGGCAAGCTATTGAAGAATGCCACTTTATGAATTTGGCTACAGATGCGATTTTGCTCTACATCACTACAAACCAGTGGCGGAATCTGTTGCTAGTTCATTGGCGGTAGGAAATGGACCCTAGAGCCCAGTTCATTGACTTGATTTTTAGCATCGATTTAATTGAAGGGATGGAGAGTAACATAGGCTACTTTTGGTCGTGTCTCAAAATCGTATTGTTATGCGTTGCCGCGGGCACCAGCTAGTAAAATATGAAATAGTGCAGTGAAATATATGTCTGTCCGTGTGTGTGTCCGGGGCCGGCCTCGGGCCCTGACACGTTAACAAATAAATGAAACCTCCACATAACATTTGAAAAATGAGATCCCTTTGTAAATTACATTTTCATGTTCTGATGTTTGTGAAAACTGGCTTTGACAGCTCGTGCGAGCGGGACAGTCTTACCCGCGATCTACGTGACCGAGCGAGACGGGTATACACTCGATGATGGCAAGCCGCAGGGTCGTAAGATCGAGAACGTGCATATGAAATTGAATCTTAATTCTTTGTGTTAGAGTGCAGATCTGTAACATCGTGCGCGGCGGTTACGTGAAACGTGAAATTGGTTTGCGAGAGTCGAGAAACCGGTTGATGTAGGAGGCTCGGCCGCTCGCTAGGGCCATCAATTTCATACTTGTTTCTTTCTCGTGTTTTTTCTTATTTATCTTTCAAGAAACTCGTTTTATTAAAGGATGTAATGAATTTTAAAAGCTACTTAGCGAGATTGGATTCGTTTCCTGCGGCGTTTAATTGTGAAGATGGCACAATAACTACTTAATAATTGTTTATTTTCATTTAACTTTGTAAAGAACTTTGCGTGTTAAATAATCATAGTAACTATGTCCGTGTCCGACTGTCTGTTCAAAACTTTGCATCATTGAACTTTGGTTACAAAATAAAGTAAAAAAAGCTTATCAGTTAAAACAAACAAAATATTTATTCTAGCTACAATTAACAGGAAATAAAAAAAACTAAAGTACAGACAAAGATTCTTCAGATTTTTTTAATTTTAAGTACAAAAAAGTTTTACAATATCCGAAGTCCCCAAATAACAATAATTTTATTATCTTCCCAGTCCCCATTGCGGCTTAGTAACACTAATAGAATTTCACGCGCTGACCGACATTCGAATCGCTCATCAAAAGCTCAACGCCAAGGTAAAAAAAAATATATTAAAAAAAAACTCTCGTATCGCAACCCTACCGTTCGCTACTGACTTACGCGTCTTTTTCTGACCTTAGGGGCTGTGCACCCACACATACAACTTATCTAACTCGCCAACATCGGATATGGAAAAATCTACCTTACCGTTATGCAATACAGGTGATAATCGCGTGGTGTATTTCGAGGTTACAGCTGGCGTGTACTGTTGCTAAGCTGGAGCGGTAGATGGGTTCTGTAGGTTCAGGGACCCGCAAGACTCTGACAAATCGAATCTGAATATCGGAGATCTGTATCTGATCAATCTTGAAACGAAGTCGTTTAGTTAGCCTTGGAGTACGCCGAAGATAGGTCCATAACATTATAATAATACTTATGGACGCTTCACACCACGTCAGTTCGGTCCCGTGGTAAGTGCCAGAAGGACTTGTGTTACGGGTACCAGACAATGGAAATATATTTAATACTTTTATACTATACACATATTTAAGATTTACATTATATGATACACATATTTACATCCACGACTCAGGAACTTTGAAAAACTTTTTGTTCCATCGGCGGGATTCGAACCCGCGGCCCCGGCGTGAGCTACTAAGGTGCTCAACCACTGCGCCTTAGAGGTGGTCATTGTATGTAAATGTTATGTAAGAGTTATGGCACGATTTGGTTAATTTACAGTCTTTTAGAAAACTGGTGGGATGCGTATAATGCATTTACTAGTCACCTGACTCTAGGTTATTGGGTACCTGTGATAAAGTCTCTTACAAGAGTTTTTATCTTGTTACTTAAGAAGGTGTCTTTCAGTTTTGCTTTAGGCACTCCTAAAGCAAAGCTGAAAGACACCAGAATTTGGTAGTGAGTTCATACTACACAAGTCTACAACACAATTTTTTTTATGATATTAGGGGGCAAGCGAGCAGACGGGTTACCTGATGGAAGCAACTGCCATCATCAATGGACACTCGCGACATCCGAAGAGTCGCAAGTGCGTTGCCGACCTTTATGAGGGAATAAGGAATGGGAATAGGCATAGGGGATTAGGGAAGTTAGGCCACTGGTAAATTCACTCACTGAACGAAACACAGCACAACCCCGTTTCACGCTAGTTTTCTGTGACGCCGTGGTATCACTCCGGGCGAGCCGGCCCATGCGTGCCGAAGCGTGGCTCTCCAACGAGCATCCGTATTATGTACTTGAGATCGGAAAATGACACAATGGTGCACGCCTTTGATAGAGTATATTATAATGTGGATTTGCTAAAAATGAATTATTCTCCCTGGGTCACAGTCACCACAAGTTTAAAACAACACACACATACACACACAAAGAGAGAGAGACGTCAAACTTTTAACACCTCTCTGCTTGCATGGGGAACGGAGACTTCCTAAGGTACCGAGTCCAGCAAGCACTCGTTAGTAGGTTCTTTATTTGCGTCTTCTTCAGGCGTCCGTACAATAAAACGGAGTTGCCATGGAGTCACGTATTTCTGTAACTAAACACCGTAGTTTTTGCGTCTCACGTTTTTTGTTCCACAACGAGTATGATGTAAGTGTAAGTCTCTTGCCCGTGATGTAACGCAGCCGTGTGTCGTCGAGTGTTGCAGATTTACATACACGTGCTCGGTGACTCCATAAGTCGCCTTGAACTATATACAGCTAGGAAAGTTTTGCTGGAAAAAATTACATCCATAACATACATACTGATATTATAAATAGAAAAATGTTAGTCCTTCACGCCCTAACGAAGCAACGAATCGATTTGGGTTTTGACATAGACTTAGTTGATAGAATGAAGAGTAACACAGGCTAATTTTGGTCTTAAAAACATCGTGTTAGAGACACGCTAAGAGTATACAAGAATATTCTTATTTTTATTATTAACGCGTTTTTTAAACTCTTTTCTTGCAAAAGCTAGTTACTTTGCAAACCTGGAATCGCTTCTAATTACTGAGAGGGATTTTCATCGAGATTAAAGTGACAATGGAAGTATGAGAATAAGACCCCAGATTACAAAACAGTTAGCATAAAATATTGGCACCTCCCACACAACATGGTTTGGGCTAAACTGTTACAACCGTACACTCACAAACACTCCTTAGATATGTTGCTAACTTGCTTGTTTATAGTAATAAGGTTCAAAGTGGTTAGACGTTTTGGAAAATTCTGTCTTATGCAATAGACATCGCAAATGCACATATGTATACTTGTTGTTATACAACATTGTATAGATTTATTCATCACGTGTACATGCTGCTAGTTGTCACAGTAAAAATATACAAGATGGAACGAAAGTTAGAGATAATAGTTTACGGTGTGATTGTGTCCCTTATTATTTATATAGAGTTTTTTTACCCGACTGTGCCAGAAGGATGCTTATGTTTTTCGAGAGTATGTATATATGTATAATTGTTTGACACGCTCAGCAACATTAAACGGCTTGATGTATTTTAACCGACTTCTTTAAAAGAGGAGGTTATATGTTCAGCGGTGGATATTTTCTTTTTTTTTAACGTATAAAGTATCGTTGTCGATATTCCTCTTAAGGTTCCAAATTTTTTTCAGCCTATTTAAGTCGAGTAGGATATTAAAATGAAGGGCTTTAAAAGCCATTCTAGAAATATACATAACATGATGTTTAAATTGCAACGGTTCCTGCCGTCGGGTTTCCTGTTTTTGGACATTTAGGCTCATGCCCATACGTACAATTTTTTCGCTTTTGGCACTGCTACTTTCACAGTATTCAAGGGGATCACGGCCTAAAGTGTTATGAATATAAGCAATCTTTTACTTTTGTGCAATTGCACCCTGTAATCTGTATATCATTATTATACTTGCCAACGAATAACGACGAACGCACAATACAGAGAAATCATATTTATAGAACATGTTTTATTTTCATTTTACATTTAGAAGCAACTACCGTCGCCCAGCAATCGCTGCTTCACGTCGATTTTATGTAATTATGCCGAAGCGTCTTCTCTTTTAACTTAATTGTCATCAATTTCCGAATGACTGACTTATCGGTTAGCAAAATCCAGAGGAACTAGCCAGAGCGTCTGGGATCGACTGACATGGAAGAACACCATATTCCTCATTGTAAATGTAGTTTCGCGAAACCGTCGCACGAGCAGGAAGTGTGACCGCAGACGCAGACGCTTGTTCGCACTAGGTACGGGATGCGGTCTGACGTACCGCACGAGGTGAGGTTACAAGTTACAGATTAATACATTGTTAATTAAAAGCCTCTTTCACAATCTCCAAGTAAAGTATTCGATAGTTACTTGTCAAGTAACGTTAATTGCCATGTAAAACTTACAAATATCTTTTGTCAATTTCATATAACCAAGGTTCGATCAATATTATGAAGATTCACCGTTGCCGTCTTAAAAGTGACACCGGCATATGCCTCGTACCGCTCCGAGTCGCTGCGAGACCGCGAGATTTAACTTCGGTACGATTGTGAGCCTAAACTCATTAAATTATGTTTTATTATTCAATGTTCTGTGTCAGATAGTCTTGGTGCCATTGTTTTATTCAATTTTGAAGGGTTCTGTGCATCTAGTAAAATTTGAAGTAAGCAAGTTTAGAGTTTAATCATATGATTAGTGCTACTCGAGAGTCGTGAAATTGAAAGATATAATTACGGGTGACTTCACTCGACACTTTACTCGAGGGTGATGATTTGAGGAAAGAGGCCCTAAGAGAATAGTTATTTACTACTTAGTAGTATGAGCGGTTTTCAAGTCATGCAAAAAAGAGTAGGTACTTAGATTCGTCAAAACTTTAATGAGGTGAAAATACAGAACATTATGACCTGAAAAAAAAACAATTCAAAGTCACACAAGAGTCTAATAAAACATAATCAAGTATTAGAGTTATTTTCCCACAAATGTATAATTCTATTGTATTGTATGGACAGCGTGCTCCTAGTTAAGGAGACTACCTTCCTAGTACAATAGCAGTTAAGTTCTCGTGTAGTTTATGCTTGTTGCTATGCGGAACTCAGCGTACTATCAACACAGTAGCACAACTTGCTTACACGATTGGAATATTGATTAACCACTTTTTGTTTATTTTGCACACATGAGATACACAGCACATTTGAGATACGTAGACAGAAGCAGAAGAGATGATGCATAAATAAATCGGCCAAGTGCGAGTTGGACTCGTCAGGGCAACTTATGGGATAACTTCTTTTTATCCCGGGAAAACGAAGTTGTGAAACGAAGTAGCGATCACCAACTTGTATGAAATAAATATCTAAATAAACAAACTTTCAGTTGGCGAACAAAGACATTACACTATTTGTAGTGTGGTAAAAACATCGCCAAATATAAAAACGACATTATTAGTTAATTTGTACTCGTGAAGCTCCCGGTTAGACCAGCCAGACCAATGACCATCAATCGAATGAGAACCCCGACGAAGCGGCCTGTCCGGCTACCGGTAGCGGACCGGTTTTGTTTGTTTGTTTGTCATCGGGGACGGACAATTAATGGGCCGGTCGTATCACCTGATGGTGCAGTCGAACTGGTCTTACCTTATACGATATTGAAGACTTTGTATGTTGAAACAATACGGTTATTGGTTAAATATTTACGTGTTTTGGTTTGGAGGTATTTATTTGACATACGGTATGGTACCATCAACGTCTTTATAGTACAAGGTGTAACTAAATACTAGCTCCCTATTCATAAAAAACATTTGAACAGCGTATAACTAATCAAGATTTGCTGTCCCTTTCTGTCGTGTGGCGTTTTCAATGTTCCAGAAAAGGACTGCGAATCTTGATTAGTTAAACAATGTTTAAATATTTTTATGAATAAGGTTGTAAGTTTACGAATAGTGTCCCGTGTAAACGGCAGCGGTAAAATACATTTTTAGAGTAAATAAAAAAGCTGAAGCGGCTCCTTGGCCATACAAGTCGCCAAGGACGGGTTACCTGATGGAAAGCAACTACCGTCGCCCATGGACACTCGTAACATCCGAAGAGTCGCCGTCCTCTATGAGGGAATGGGAACTCTACTACTACTAAACTCACTCACTGAACAAAACTCAGCACAACGCCGTTTCACGCCAGTTTTCTGTGGGGCCGTGGTATCCGGTCGAGACGGCCCATTCGTGCCGAAGCATCGCTCTCCCACTGCAATGAGCATGTCTCAAGAAAATGTCTCATTAGTATACGCCTCCACCGGGGCTCGAACCTGCACCCTCTCGAGTGCGAACCAAAGGTCTTATCCATTAGACCACGGACGCTCTTTTATGACGTTTAGCGTCCCTCGCGTATTTTGGAGATTTTCCATCATCATGATTATGATATTTGGTGATTTTCTAAGTCAGACATGAGTTTTCTAAGCAAAAGTTAACAAAGTTCATCATCCATCGTTGCAACTTTCAGTGTTATAACAACACATGCTTATTCCTTATAGACAAGATGAAATGTCCATATCGGTACTTATCCCCATTCCCCAAACACATTCTCCATCATTAGTCCTGGGATAAATGTTATCGCTTCGTTAAACATATCATCACTTATAGCAGTTCGTTTGTAAGTATAATTATGTTATTACTATACGGCTTTGAATAAAAAATAAACATTAAAAATATCACAAAAAAAACTCAGGAAGTTCGTCAGCAAAATTGCGAAGGAATTGCTCTACAATTCGTTTTGGTACATTTTATTAAAAAACTAGCTTTTGCCCGCGACTTCGTACGCAGACAGGACGATTTTGACGAAGTTTTCTGTCGGCATT
>JAOTAV010089029.1:0-11661 GCA_026546445.1 Cyclargus thomasi | reverse complement strand
CGTCAAAACTTCATTTTGGGAACCGTCAAAATGTTCTAAGTGACAGATCTATTTAAGTAGTACGTAGTAATCTATGTAACGTCATTTGACGCCTGACGTAAATTACAAATGTCAATATGACATTGACATTTGTTTTTCTTTATATTTTGTGTAATTTTTGCCATTTGAAAGCTAGGGCAGTAGGCTAGGTATTTTTTTTGTTTGCCGTGGTCTATCTGTGTAAATTTATGTGGTGAACATTGAAAATATGTACTGTTTTTTAATATTTTATTTTCGGTTGGAGCTTTCAAAACCAATGACCTGTACATGCATTGGCCTCACACATCATAGTATATTATATACCCTTTGTTTGTGGCATTGGCAACACTAAAATAAATTATGTATATAGCTATTAGGTACACTACTAAAATCGCATTACCAAAATAAAAAATATGTACCTACTTCAAATAAAAAAAATCGCGATGTTTACTATTTGATACTTTTGTCGACAGCGATCATGGTGGAATCTGCCTAAGCAATCTTACTATATATACCCTTTATTTGTGCTAAGCAACATCTAAACGTCTAAACGAAATTATCTCGGCCCGATAAAATACAATTTTATGATCTAGGCTAAATGTTTCATTTTCTAGCGACTGTGCCTTATCGTCAGTGTCATCGTCATTTAAGGCGTAGAGGAAAATGAAACCTGTAGTCTATGTCACAAAATTGCATTTTATCGAACCGAAATAATCTCTTCCTCGGTTGACGGTGTTGGTGGACAAACGGCCTAAGCCCTGAACCCCGTATACTGTAGTTGATGATGATAATCATTTCACTTTTTTTTTTAAATAATTACAGGTCCAACGAGCAAACTTGGTGGAAAACACCTTCCGTCGTTCGTCACCAATTGACATTTACAGTATCAAAAGACTTGTAGGTGCGTTGCCGGCCTTTAGAAATCTCTTTTTCCGACCTAGGGGGCGCCCTAGGTTTCATTGCAAACTGGCGCTACATGAGCTAGAGCCACCCTGCTTCAGATGACTACGGAACTGAAATTCACTCGATATATTTACGCCAAACATTTCAAAGCTAGAGGAGATTGTTAGAGGGAAGCCTGAACCATTTGTTTCTAGGGCCCGTATAATTCGTCAGCGCTTAATAGTATTAAGGCCCATAGTTATAGTAGCCTCTTAATACTAGGAGAATGATCAAAAAATTGAGATGCTGTTTTTATTCATAAGGGTCTCTTTATGAATGATAACCGCATCTCAAGCTCAGCGCTGACTATAACTACGGGCCTAAGAAGACGATTACAAAATTTTTAGATGCTCTTTTCATTAATAAAGACGGGCCTAAGTGATGAACACGCAACTTGTGTCTTGGTGTAATTGAACTGCGGGCCCAAAAAGGCCACTTTGCAACATTGGTACGAGCAATTTATATTTGTCATTTTTGTTGCAAATAATTATTAATTTTGCGTAACGGTTATTTAACAATCAATTTAAATTTATTTTGAAGTACCTTTTTTATCAAAACTGTTTGATTTTGTAGCAAAATGTACTAAAATAAATTACATAGCAATTCCTTTGCAATATTGCTATTACGACCTTTTTAGGGCTTCAGGATTAAGTTAAATCTACCTCATTCAGAGACTTTCTTTGCTTGTTTTGGTTCTCAATGACATTATGGCGAGAAATACAATACATTTGTAAAGTCGGTACACATAGGGCATCAGTCATCACCTATTAGGTGGTAGTGCACTATGCAGTATAAATAGGGGAGAATTTATAGAGTTAAGACCTAATGAGATTATCCGAGGAGTTAGTAAAAGGTAGCAACTTCTTTTACTTATGTAAAAATTACCATTTACCATTTAACGTTAATGTTTTTTACTATTTAATTACTAATTCAGATACCTAGGTACAGTACGTACGGCTTATGTTCATATTCGGTTCTATGGTATACTTTGGTGCTTAGTCCTTAATAATAAACAAAAATTAGTTATTGCGACATACAAGTTACATTAACAATAATTATTATTGATATTAAAGGAACAATAAATTTTACAATACTTGTATCGTAAAATCTAATTCGTAAATTAATTTGGTGAATCAACTTTTAAATAGTTACAAATTACTAATACTAAGGTATTTAAATCTGCACATTACACACACACTAACATTTTAACTTAGAATTTCTTATTTTATCAATGAAAAATAATATGCTGATTTATTTTCTATTCAAAGATTTGTCTGTGACAAAAAAAAACTTAATTCACCCAATTATATTGAACATAGAGCTTTAAGCTTATTCGCGACCTTTACGCAATAATGATTTAACGCGGTGCAATAGCAAAGGCTATCGACCCTCCGCGGATACTTGAAATAACTGTTGTTCTGATGGAACCACCTCAAGCAGGTCTAGAACAACACGCCAGTCGCGCTGGTTTGTGGGACTCGTACGGACTACGCATTTAATTATATTACTATTCGCAGTTCAAAATGTACCGTAACATTTACATTTTGACCAGTATTCTTTGTGCGTATGTGGACACATTAAGTTTTGATCAACGGCAGACTGGCGATTTTAATGTTCAAGTTGACGTCAAAAATGTGCAAATTATAGGCGTCTTAACCGGCGACAAGGAGGAGTATGTGGTAAGAATGTTTATTTCTCAGCTAATGAGGTGAACCTTAGAACCTTTGTTTATTACCGTGCCATGGATTCGAGAGCTCAAAAAATCTTTGGCCGGGCTCATTTCAAGCTATTATTGGGTATTCACAAAAAATAGATCTTCTTTCTTAACTAAGTATTGAAAAAAATTAACTATATAAGTATACCTAAGTTAAACCACAGATATGGTTTTATAGGTCTAAGTTAAACATGTATACTTACACCGCTTTTTAAAAAACTGATAAACATATGTATTATAATTTTTGCTGGCCCTACAATGTGAAGTCATGTAAGTAACCTCACGTTTGTATACTTTTCAACTTAACACCACGAATTATCCTAGAATATATTCTGTGGCCGTTAGCCGATTTGTACTAAATTTTACATGAAGGTCTGAGAATCTGCTAAAATCTACTTTTCGTTATCATATGTAAAATAATTTATTTGGTAAAACAGCCTTTGCCTGGTCAGTTAGTAATATAAAAATATTTTCCTTATCACATACATTCCTAAGTTATTTTCATGCATAATAAGTCCTATCAATACCTAATACAGGGCGTCACTATAACTCTTTATGAGCTTGATTTAATTATGAATTATATATCGCTATATTAAACATGTAAAGATCGTGACTCGCGATATAAATGTATGAATATCTATAAGAATAATAAAACTAAATAATTGCATTGCAGGATTATGACTACGCGTACGACTACTCGCAGTTAACAATAAAACCTCAAAATAGAACTACTCCGAAGCCTAGTTTAACGACACCATCTGCATCAGAAAATTTTGCGAACTTATCCGATTCTACGACTGTCGCGGCTACAACAGTAAACGAGGAAACAAACATTACAGCTTATGATATCAAAAACACAACACTTCTAGAAGAGAATGCTAATATATCAGTGCCAGAAGCAATCACATCGACAACGGCAAAGATTGAGATCGAAAGTACCATTCCTGCACAGACTACTATCCCAGACATTAAAGAAAACTCAACTCTTACCACGAGCCCAAGTTCTAACGTTCCCATTTGTAGAAAAGGTTTTGTTGTGAACAACAATAGAGAATGTCAACCAAAAAGCAACACTACAGAGAATGCGTGAGTATTCGACTAGTCAGTTGAGAGTTTAGGCCCTAAACTTTATGGAGTGTCCGCACTGCCATTTTATGCCTGTTACTGATATTTTTCAGCTGGTTCTGAACACCGTATATGACACATTGAATTATTGTATGAGTAAAAAAAAAACAAAAATATCTTAAAATCCGCGCGATTATAACGGTCCTTGGAGCCATAAAAATATGAGGTGTTGATAGTATCGTATTCACAAAAAATTGTAATGGTTCAGGTACATATAACATCATTTAGAAATAATCCGAATATCCATAGTCCATACTAATTATAGACTTAAGCAAAAGTGTGTCTGTCTGTTAGGCTGTCTTTGTAATGTATGTACGATAAACGAGTTTTGGAGTATATCAACATTTTAATTTTTTTAGAGAAAGAAATATCGATAAGTGCTTAGCAATGAGTTTACCGTAACCGTGAAAATTCCATAATATAAAATTTTAATGAATAAAATTGGAATGATTAGCACAGTCGCTTGCGAAATAAAATTGATTTAAATTATTCGAGGCTAATTCATTGATATTAGAGTAATTCCATACTCAATACTAATATTATAAATGGGAAATTGTGTTTGTTTGTCTTTTCTTCACGTCGCAACGGAGCGATGTGATTTTTATGTGAAGTTAGTTGGGGGGCTGTAGAGGGACATAGGCTACTTTTTACTGCAATTAAACATTTAATTTCATTGGTATAAAAAATAATAATAAACTTATTTTGGCGCAACGGAGTTGCGGGCATCATCTAGTACATAATATTTTAATCAATAGCATTTTTAAAATAATACCTGTGGAAACACTTTGTTTTTATTTCAGATTAATGAAACTGGTGAAACTGTCTCAAAAACTGAAATTAAGAAGAGAAAACTAGAGAAAATAAGAACAACAATAATTAAGTGACTTATTTGTATAGGATAACAATGATTTAAGACTGTAATTAAATGCATACAGTTGGTCGGTGGTCTTTCTCTTACTTTTCCTGATGACAGTGAATATATCGACGGTGAATTGGCAATTTCTAATGACTATTTTTTTTTCGTTTTTCGGTTTATATAATATAACATATTTGGACCTATGAAAGATAGACGTATGTAGTGGCATAAACACCTAGTTCGATATTTAGTTGGATTACGCCTTAAACATTAATAACAATAACTAATAACTCAACGGACGTAAATTTTGCTCACACAATGAAACGTTCTTTTCGTCTCCTGTAAAGTTGTTTTTCTTTGAGTTTGGATAAATTTTTTTTTCATTTTTTTCACCGTCGATATATGTATTATTATTTCAAGTTATGCATTTAAGTAGGGCGAAATGTAAATATATAAATATTTATTATGTTTTTATTTTGACATCAAATTATTACATCACCACTATACAAAAAATATTTTATGAACCACCCAAAAATTATGGTAAAGCACATTTACTGCTGTGTATTTGAGGCTAAAACTTCTGTATAGATAATAATATCTACTTTATGTCTATGGGTAACTTCAATTCAGATTTATTTATATAAATCTTTAAATAATAAGAAAAACAAAATATTGTAGTATAGTTAATATTACAAAATAAATTGCAACAAATCCCTCGAGCCCCAAGGCGTAACTGGGTGCCATACTATTTTCATTGTGCCATTACTTTTTAGTTTGTTTTTATAATAATTTTTTATAACTTGGAAGTTGATTTTAATTTTATTTGATAAATTAAAAATCAGTCAGGTCTACTTTTCTGTATCTACTTTACATTTTGCTATTTTGTGTACAAAAATTTAGACAAACATAAAGTGATAATTATAAGCATTATTTTATGTTTGTGTGAACAACGCGTGGGGGTCAAGGGGTTAAATCTATTTGGTTTATGTCAAATAATAATTTATAATAATTGACAAAGTACTGACAATTATGTGAAGCCTTTTTATAGGAAATGTTATGGCTTTTCGCCATAAATCAGGCACAGAATAACATCAAGGACGGGCATTTGTACATAGATTTCAACATTTAAGACTGAAATTATGATATAATATTAAATGCAATTTTCATAGGTGCTGGAAGGCATTTAATAGAATCATGTAGCATTAAATATATGTACTGTCTACATCTGACTAGCAGTACTCATGCAAATCATATGAAAGCATAAAAAAACCAACATAGCTTTTTAATGTTCATAACAACCACACATTTGTAGACATACAACATTATAGCTTACACAAACAAAACAATAAAGGAATAAAAGCACCAATGGTTATGAACACTGGGATGAGAACAGAACTGTCATCCATGGAGTAGGGGTCAGGCTGTTTAGGGCCACTGGCCCGTCTAGACTTTGTGCTTTTCTCTTCAATCTCTTCCCGCGGTTCTTCCGCTTCAGTTTCAGGCCACACGATTGGTGGGAGCTTAGGAACTTCATCTATACTACCTCGCATGACATACAGAGCGTTTATCTTAGGATTATCTCTGTAGCCCTTGATAAATTCCACTTTAATCTTCCCACCACGTATATCAGACTCCTCATCATTGTAAAACAGTTTGCCACTCCTTATTGAGTACGGAATGTACTCGTCGTGAGCTACGCCTCTTCCTACCTTATCAAAAATGTCTAGATCGGCAACTATCGTGTGGTCGCCGTTCAATACTACATCAAAAACTTTCATATTGGGGGCATTAAAGTAAACTTCACTAAATTTAAGCACCAGCACGTAGTCTCCATCTTCTCTGGCTGGTATGTCGTATCCGAATGTGCTGTGGTGGTACCGCTCTGTTTGATATAATATTTCGTCTTTTGGGTTGACTCTTCCTATCATTACTAATTGTTTTCCATAGTCTGAAGCTGTGCCGACTCTTCCTTGTAAGGGATCTTTCTCATATTGAATACCGTATATGTCGGTGTGCGCGGGCCCACCGGCATTAATTGCATAAATAATCTCTCCTAGGCCGGTTGCACTGTTCAATAAGCTTAACGCGATAATTGCAGATGATATTATCCAGCGCGACATTGCTTTAGCACAAGTTAAGTGTAACAATTTAAAACCCAAATGAATTATTCTGTCGGCTATTGCATAATGTTTTCATTCAATATTTTTCTAAATTCAACTTTATACAAGTAAAGATGGTGTGAATGCCAATTCAATAACCGCTAATTTATAGATTGCCTAGCCCGAATCGGAATTTACGGTTTCAGCGAACAGTCACTTTGACAGTTACGTCGCGAGTCATGCACATGTCATGATGTCACGACATTTTTCTTCTTTTTATGGCGGCACGGCATAGCCATGGCCAATGTCGAGTAAAGGCGGAAAATCAATTTCCTTAGTTAAATAATTTTAGAAACGTATTTCGTCAAGTCTAAAGTCTAGTCAAAGTCAAGATAAATCGTCAGTGCAGCCAAAGCGTTAAGTGAGTTCATTTAGTAAAGTGGTAGACGCTTTACTAAAGTTTTGGAGGGATACATAAAAAGCACGTTTCTTGAAGTTGTATCACTTGCCCACACTTGTGCATAATAACGAATGTTCAATGGTAGATATTCTACCACTATAACGCATTAAAACACAAAACAACACAAATTCAGCGAAGAAATACAAAAACACAACATGACTTTATAATTTATTATTAAAGCACTGATAATTTAAAAGTAAAGTAAGTCTGTAATAAAATACAACAACACAGCTTCATATTTATTTTTAACCGACTGGAGTAGGTTATATCTTCGGCTGTATATTTTTATTGCGTGTTCACAGATTACTTCGCCGTTTGTAGGCCGATTCTCGTAGTTTGAACTATACAGTAGTGTTGTACCTTCATTTAGAATATCGATGCTTTACTTCCTCAACCTCGTATGACGTATCTTAAAAATGGCTACATTTCAGGAGATGAAAAAAAACCGACTATTTTTTTTTTCGATTTTACGAGGTTGAGGAAGTAAGGCATCGATATGTACTTTCTTTTTAGGCGCTTAACGGCAAGCAAGGCAAGAGGCTAAGATGTTCGGTTGGACCTCCAAACTTTCTTTGTATTTCTCTGTGGACGCTATTCCTTTATGGTAGGTATGCCAAGGTTCTCATGAACTTCTGCGTTTGTGATGAGCCATGGGGATTTAGCAATCGTTTTAAAATAATGTTTTGCATTCTTTGCAGAACAATCACAACTTTGCAAGTTCTGCAAGTAACTCCAACATTATAATGTTGAAGTTAATTACAGAACCCCATAGCTGAATGCCGTATATCCAAACTGGCTTTCAGGTTTATTTTAATCATCAATATCTTGTTTTCTAATGAGAGTCTGCTATTCCTGCCCAAGGCACAGTCTTTAAGTCTTAATTCCTCTCTCTTACTTTTTATGTGTTTATTCCACATTATACATCTAAGTGTAAACCCAGGTATTTAAGACTATTTCTAGGTAGTGTGCACTTTTCTAGTGAGACAGAGGGGCAATCTTCTCGTCACAGGGTGAAAGTTACGTGCACAGATTTTGTGGTTATAAGCTTGATTTTCCATTTTTGTAGCCATTTAGTGACAGAGTTTATTCCAAGTTGGAGGTGTTCAGATACAGTAGCTGGGTTTCTACTAGTCACCAGAATTGCTGTGTCATCAGCGTAAGTAGCAGTCTCAATCACTTCTAATATTGGGAGGTCTGATTTGTATAGATTATACAGGAGTGGACCTAACACTGAGCCCTGTGGTACCCCTGCTAATATTTTAAAAATTAAAATATAAATAGTAAACAAAATAAATAAACAGATGTGGAATCAGCCTCTTTTACTTGAAAACATCGTTCAGTTAGGTATAATTTCAATAACAAGAAGTAACTATGTGGCAGGTATTGTTTTATTTTACAGAGTAGGCCAATGTGTCAGACCTTGTCAAATGCCTGTTAAATTTCCAAAAATGCTGACGAAACATATTCCTTGTTTTCCAGAGCGTTTCTAATAATCTGAGCAATCCGGTGGAACTGTTTTATATTTCTGTCTGAAGCCAAATTGATAGGGATGGCGCGGTTTCATTCCAAGAAGTGGATAATTCGTTTTGAGAGTAGTTTCTGAAGTATCTTCGAGAGTTTAGGTAAAAGGCTGATCGGTCTGTATGATGAAACTTAAATCGTTTTCAGGTTTAATGTAAATCATCAATATCTGCGAAATTTTCCAGCAGCTTGGGAAGTGCTGGACTCTTAGTATTCCACTAAAAAGCGATAAGAAATTGAGGGGACCTCTTGAAATTATATGGAAACATTTAGACTTTTGACTTTTTCTGCAGGATTTTAAGCATATGTTACTGTGGTAATGGGCGTGGTGGCTAAAGGAAAATCTTCCGACCGGGCGAGGTGTTATGGCGATGGTAGCGCCACACATTCAAAATGTAAGTTTTGGTACCGAGTTGTGCCCTGGTACCGAAGGTGCTTTATATATAACTTCTAAATCCATAAAGATACAGGTTCGGGGATTTCGGTGCTGTTTATAAAACCGCAGGCATATACTGTCGTATAAATATTATCCATCATCATCATCATCACTATGAACACATGTATTATGCCCAGCCTTGAAACATTATGTGCATTTTCCGTGGTCTTTCACTTCGTAATAAACGGGCTTATATCATAAGTAGCCGTTTATAGATCGATTTTAAAAAATATTCTTTAGGTGTTTGTATAAAGTAATATCCGATTTTGGATTTTACTTTATACAAACACCTAAAGAACTTTCCCACTTATAATATTTTTAATGGATAGCTAAATAGAGAAAAAATATTATTTTTTAACAAATAAATATTATTTTTTAACAAAAAATACTCAGAATTCAATTAAGCCTCAACTATTTGTGTACTCAATATGTATACTTTTGAAGTCGGTACCAGCCCAGAAAATTTCAGAGATTTTCGACAAAGAACAGAACTGGTACCAACTTTAAAAGTATGCATATTGAGTACAGAAAGTTTTACTTTAGTTAGCTTAGTCGAATTCTGAAAAAGATACACACAGAATAAGAATTATTTAGTCATTTTAAGATGTTTTTAAAAATGTTTGCTTTTTTTTCTTGGAAGTCAGTTTTAATTTTTTGCTTAAAAATTACTTTATGATCTAAGATTCTAGGCTATAGCTTAGCAATATATTTATAGCTTATTAGCAGCGTAGAGCAAAATAAAACCTAAAGTATGTGTCATACAGTGGCATTTTATCAGGCCGAAAAATCTCGTTGGCGGTGATGGGGTGCGATGGAAAAACGGAATATATAGATTGATTATTATTTCGTGAGTGTCACTTTTGATAAATTATATAATTAAAATTCGCGCGAATATATTTTGCCAGTTGAAAATTCGCAGTGCGGACAGTACCCAAGCTTTGGTGACACGAGATTAAACATACGAATTATTTTCAAAGCCAGTAATACTATAACCGTAAAAGGTCATTTATTATAAGAGATTAGTAAGTAATTATTTTTAATTAAGACCATTTTTTCAAAATTGTCATAGCCATAGATACTAGCTATAAAATATCCCTCTAGACAGTCTCCTTGTCACTCTTATTTTTTAATACATATTGAAAGAAAAAGAGTAAAAGCAAAATCGCATCTCAAAGATTACTTCGTGATAAGTGATAACTGCGCGTGTTAACTGATAAGCGGCGAGACAGGACTGCCAGCAGTCACAATGAGCGCGGCTGAGGCGTAGCACGCGCCGCCCGCCCACCGCGCTAAAACCACGAGTCGAAACGTTGAAACACTGACGTATGGTGTATACTAATTTTATCACATGCAATTTGATTATAGTTATCTGAAGATCACCCTAGAGTTTAAAGTGATAAGGATTGCATGTAACGGTAAGTTTATTTTGATGAAAGTTTCGTAAAGTTTGTGATTGTTAAATGAAGTTTTCGTCGTTTAAAATTAAGAATTAGTATTAACAAGAAATAAATCAAAATATGAAAATCGATACGAATATTATTATTATTTAAGTTAGTAAAAGAATTAAAAATGTACTTAGTAAGCATACCTATAATTTTTATTATACTTTTTAAACTTAGTAAAAATGTTATGTGTGCGTATAATAATCTTTGACAGAAGGCATGTTTAAATTTGAAATACGCAAGGTTTTATTAAAATAAATATATATATTCATTTTAAGAAAATAAATGTTAATTAAATAAAAAGTTTATGGACTTAATCCTGGCCGTCTTAATGAATAAAATTATCTTCAAGAGGTAGTTAATTAAATTGCAGCGCTTTTCTAACAAATTAACAATTACATAAATTCGTTTTCTTCTTTCAGATTGTGGACTCTTTCTACTAACTTTTTACCTCTAACGATATAATTGAGATGTTTTCTGTTTCTTTATTACGAAACGTTTCTGCAAGACTTTTTCACTTATTAAAGTAAAGTTTCAAAAAACCTAAAAATTGCCATAAAATTAAAGTAATAGGTACATTAGTCTATTAACTAGCGCGCAGCGCGGTTTTGGTGAAACTTTGCTTAATCGTTTTTTTTCACTTGATTGCTTACAGTCGTTATCGAATGTTAAACAAGCTAAATGTCTAAAAACAGAAAACCCGACTGCAGGAACCGTTGCAATTGAATCAAGTTTAAATGTATATTTCTCAAATGTCTAAGCTATAAAGCCCTTCGTTTTGATACCTTACTCGATATAAGCAGGTGGAGAAAAATATTTAGAATCTTACAATTTTGACTTCAAAATCTGGCATTTTGATTTTTAATTTTTTAATGTACTCAGTGTTATTTGCGCTATCAAGACGAATCTAACAATACCTCATACGTTAAGATCCACCAAGCCGTTTAGGCCTTAGAGCATGCCTAACAATTATACATACATACATACACACATACATACATACATACATACATACATACATACATATATACATTCATTCATACTAATA
>JAOTAV010089018.1:0-11662 GCA_026546445.1 Cyclargus thomasi | reverse complement strand
TTTGTGTGTGTTCAAGGGGGTCTGAGAATGGTTTAGATTCACAAAATAGCTCGGCAGGACAACGTCTGCGGGGTCAAATAGTACATATATAAAACTCAAAGGTCAACCCTAATGAAACACAATTTCTCATTCACTATATCCATTATGTTCACTTCGGTTTCGACAAATACATAATTAGGTGTAGTGATGATGAAAAAGTGTATTTCATTAAGGTTGAACATGAACTTCCACCAACTGCACAATCAATAACATATAAACTCAAAGGTGACTGGAATCTCCGAGGGGATGGGGGATGGAAAAAAAGGAAATGTTGTATGAAAATACTGCATAGCGCGAGTGAAGCTGCGGAAAACAGATATTCTTGTCATAAAATTGAATCTGATTATAATAGGATCACTGGATGTGGCCTGTACGTTGATGGCATCTACACAGCCATGGATTCTAACATTCAATATTGGAGTCTAAGAGAGGGTTACCAACAAAAAAGGTTCTGATTTCCAACAAAAAACCTGAGATTTTTTTGTATTGTAAAATTTTTGACAAGCCATTTAAATGCCATGTTATTCTTTATATTTTTTTTTTGGGGGTAGGCGAGTCGATGGGATGTCTGAAGTTTACCAACTGCCGTCGCCCATGGACACTCGCGACATCCGAAGAGTCGTAAGTGCGTTGCCGACCATTATGAGGGAATAGGGGATTGAGAAAGTTTGGCCACCGGTAAACTCACTCACTGCACAAAACACAGCCTAATGCCGTTTCACGCCAGGTTTCGGTAAGGCAGTGTTATCACTCTGGTCGAGCCGACCCATTCGTGCCGAAGCATGGCTCTCTCACGGCAAATACTTTTACACTAAAATCTTTAAAATGTACTTGTATGTTGTTGTCAATCTAAAAAATTCTGAGAAAGGGACAAAAATTCCGATATCTCAGGACAAATCCTGAGATATAGTAACCCTAGTCTAGGACAACCTTAGGAAGTACGATAGGATGTCTATACTACCTCTTAAGCCTTGTTTGTGAAACAACTAAACTAGATTACAAACAAAACTCTTACAGAGGTTCCATTTTTTTCCATTGAAATATCTAGTTATATCATTACGCCGCTTTTAAAATCAGTGTGTACTGTGTACACGACTTAAGTTATTTCCTGAAGCAAAATAGAGTACAGAATAATACTCTGTGTGGGAGTTCTGAACATTTAATAAGATTCTTTTGACTTTTAAAGCTAAAGATTGCAAAACAGTTCTGTAATTGTGCGCCACAAGCTCTTTGACTGCTCAATACGGACAGTTTCAAACTAGGCAGGATCAAGGAAGTTGAAACAGAGACAGATTGTAGATCTAAGTAAGTTGGTCAAACCGAGCCATGACTTGTGGAATTGACATATTCCGACCAAATTACGTAGTTCTATTGCTAGAAGATTCACTGCATACGTCGAATGCATTTAAATGCGTTTTTCAAGCTTTTTTGGCTCGGCTTCGTTCGTTTGTTTGTTCGGAACAAATCTTGAAAGCAAAAGAACCATTGCATTTTGGCAAGAAACTTTAAAAACTAGCCCAGTTACATCAACCTGAAAAGTTGTGTGAAAGTAGATTTTGCGCGGCGCTACGTACAAGCTGCGGCTCGGCATATGGGGGAAATTGAAAGAGAGCCAGTAGACGGACCTACGTCATTTGGTCGGAATATGTCAACTGCATGTAAGTCGTGATCAGGTTGGGGTTGACATAACGCGACTAAATTACTTAGATCCATCCATCTTTATCTGTTTTAACTTCTCTGATTGTATAAAGTTCGTTGGCGTTCCAAACAATACATACACTCTCGAAAAACATAACCCTCCTTCTGGTGCAGTCGGGTAAAAACTACATAACTATCCGCAAAAAGAAGAGATTGTAATTAAAATGTATAATTTAGTAAGCCGCTACCAAGTTCACCACAATGCTAAAGTTGTTATTCTTTATGGCGGTGTAAACATTATCTCTATACATAAAAAGGCTGTTACGAATTACGACAAGACTATGTAACATCGTAAAATGTTTGCATATTTAATTCACAAGAGTTGATGATATCTCTCCTATCTCTTACTCCCATGCCGATTTCGGTGACGGTCGCCAGTTTTATTGAAACTAGGAGAACACTGGAGTAATTTCATAGTGTCCAAGTGTGTGCGCACGAAGAGCACTTTCTCTACCTTTACTCTCTAGCCCTGTAGGATGGATGACTGACACGATCGGGAGCAGAACCAACTTTTTATATGCCCATCCGACGCATTGATCATCTAACTTGTCAAACAATCAGATGAACTTGGAAATGAAATATTTCCAACGCGATAATCGATCAACGACCTCCGAGCTAAAGCCTACGCTCTGTAAAGATAACAGACCTAGCAAGGATCTCTCGATGTGGGTTTTCTGTATAAAATAGAACGCAAATGATGATGAGAAAGAAATCATCTTATTGCAAGATCAGAGTAGCTAGTTTGTAGACTTATAAACCCTGGAGTGGACGCACTATGAGCAATTCGCCGCCCGAGCCAAAAACCGTGTATAATTCGTAAATTAATTTCTTGTTAGTCTTGAACTTTATGTTAGCTGTCTCGACGTCAAGCAAAGTGTGTTAAAAAAAGCTGATTGCCGTCTGAGCACGGATACATAAAATGAGGTGTCTCGCGTGGAGGATCGCCGAGCGGCAAATTGCTCACCCCGTACCCCATGATGTATGTAAGAATTATGTCACTTATTTCTTGCAAACTTGCGATATTGCCTTTATTTAGGATTGGTCGTTAGAACGCTTTTAATATTATAACAGGATATAATTAAATTTCAGTATTATTATACTTCGTTTAATATTTGAAAGTATTATTTGAATTTCTTAGTTTTTAATATGACTTGTACATGTTCCTAAAGCTACATCATATCTCTTTTTTATTAAAGACACAAAAGAATTGTTCGATTTCAAGCAGCTGAAAGTGTTCTAAATAAGAGGATGGATCCTTCGTAACTTACTTTAGTATTTTTAACTTTTTATTTTTCTGTAGCAATCACAAGTGCACAAAAATGTTACCATTCAACCAATAGCTTCAGAAACATTTTTCACAAATATTCAATTTGAAAAAGCATGAAAGATAAGAAAATGTTACCCAGCAAAGATAGATAAAATTATTTCTAGATAAAATTATTTCAAATGGCTGTTCGTCTGGAATCCAGACTGATTCAGAGTCGATCCCGATCTAGACACAGATTTAAAGTATAGAAACTAGCTGAACAGGACAAACTGACAATTCCAAAACGGATTTACGGAGATTTATATGTAGGGACTACTAGGTTTCACCCGCGGCCTTGCTTGAATATAAGATTCAATACCAATATTGTTATTCCATCTCATGGGAACATGTACTCGGAATATTAACAGTTCCGTTATAATCTATACCAATTCATTCCATTTCAGCATTTAGTCGTAATATTAAAAATCCTATTATAATACAAATGTATAATACAGGATATTTCTTTATATTTACAAAGAAAATTAAATTGAGAATAGATTATACGATTTTTATAGATCATTTATGCAATGAATTTAAATATTTAATATTTATGGTCGAATATAGACCACAGGACAGTTTCTAGTCTTATTAAAACCGTGACATATCTCCCAAATTCAACATCATATCGTGTAGGTAGCGAGTATGCTGATAACCGAAGCATTAGTTTACGACGCCTTTCCCCAGGTTTACGATGACGTCTAATGAAAACGGTTATGATTTATGAGATAACTGATAGTTACGATAAGCTTTCATATAACTAACATTGAAGGGAATAATCCTACGACCTATTTTTCTAGAATGCTAAGAGATGGTTAAAGGTAAATTAAGAGAAACACAAAACATTCATTAGGAATAAAAAAAATTAAAATCTGAATTGCACATTTTAATAACAATAAAATTGTATTATGATTTCGTAATATAAGAACCTTTTTTTATTAAAATTACAATGCTCTCTCAAAAATTTATAGTCACTAGAGGCCTGCTTCGGCTTCGCACGGGGTTGATTCTCATTTATAATCGTTTAAAATATTTTTCACTTGTTCAGCAGTAAGTTGGCGTTACAGTTTTTCATTACTGGCATTTGAGCAGATGAAAATATCTTCCAATGGACCGAATTGTGATTCTAAACCATTCTTGAATGCCCTTTAATAGTTATAAAATGTTCATCACACAATGAAAGTTACATTTTCTATTAGGAAAATATGTGACTATTTTCGCGCATACTCGTATCTTATTATTTCAAATTCAAATTGAAATCTTTAATTCAGGGATTACAAACCCATACTATAAATACCTTAGAACTATATATTTATACCTACATATTTATTACGTATAGACCCTAAAGACTAACATACATATTTATATATCCTTAAACCTAACACTTTTTCATGTACTGTCGGTTACATGACCAGCCTCTTTGGGAATCCGGGATTAATAAAGACATTTTTGTGTTATAGGCCCTTTTCAACCTCAGCACGTAATAATCCTACGAATAAGGGCGCTACTGCAAAAGCCCACTTTACTGGAGAAGATTTACGTTCTTTCCGTGGAAAAAGGCCCTAAACGCAAAATTGTATTTTTAAAGTTTTTTATTTGTTGTATGTACATATATATTTAATATTTAAACAAATTATAAATTATAATATGAACCAGTAAAATATGAGTGTCTGTACATTTAATATTTTTACAAAATAATCAATGTGAGGGTGTGTGGAACAGTAATAGAATGTGTTCTATTATCGACAAAAAAAAAGTTGTCTTTTCATCTATTTGTCTCTTTGTACGCGCTAATCTCAGGAACTGCTGGACGGATTTGAATAAAATTTTTAATAGCTATTAGGTCCAGGCATCATACATACCTTTTTAACTCGGGAAAATGTACGGTTCCCGCGTGACATACAAATTTTTGCGCGAGGAAATTGCGGGCACCAACTAGTTGCGCACTAAAAAAACGTTTACCGTAGCCTTTGTTTTTTAAAACTTTATTAACTGGTTATTAAAGGTATTTTTTTTAGTATTTTTTACATTTAAATAATTAGATAATGAGCTGTTAATTTCAAATTTTCAATAAAAATAAATAAAATTTACTGACCAGGGCGTCCTTATCGTAGGACACATCTGTGTCGTGTTTATCTACTTAAAATTCCTTGATAAAGACTAGACTACTATAAATTTTTCTATAAATCTTTCACATGATCACACAAGCCTTATTTTTTGACACACGTTCCGACGATACATTTGACAACATCTTTTTTTAAACGAATTCTGAGATTTGAATTATTGCTCTGTAGCAACATGTTGAAGTGTCTACTGTCTATATTTTGCCGCGAATCAATACTGTTTTGCCTCTTGCGTCACTTGTGGCATTTATTTACAATTAGCGACGCGCCATCTTGACGGAATTGGAATTCGTCTGTTAGTAAAGTACTTGGCACTATCTATTCTAATAATATGAAGCTTGTTTGTTTGTTTAAACGTGTTAATGTCAAGAACTACTGGATGGAATTGAAAATATATTTTTGTGTTGGTTTTATCGAGGAAGACTATAGTCTATATAACATCACTACCATCACCATACGACCAATAGAAGTCAAGAACAATAGAAGTCAAGACCAATAGAAGCAATTGAAAATGTTATAAAAACTGAATATTTTTTTAAACCTTTCACGCGGACGTAGTAACAACAACAACTAGTAGTTAATACTTGATGTAAAAGATTTTAATCGGGCTTTGGCCCACCACACATTTCCACCACTGCAGCACAAAGCGATATCCAACCAAGAAAACCCTTTGATATGATCTCAGGGAGCTCGAGGGACTTGCTAAAGTTGCCTTGTGATCCGCAACAAAATTAATCAGAAGAAGATAGGAGAAGTAGAAGGTAGTAGAATTTCCTTCCGAAAAACAAAGCGGGTGACAGCACAAAGTTGCAATGATCGAAAGTCAAAGAACTAAAGGGAAAGCACCACGGGAATAAATGGTAATATTAATTGCGACTACTAAGCTAGGTTTGAGATCACGTTGGAATTTATTGTGTTAGATTGTTTCTAGTAATAATTATGACAAAATAGCTTAAAGGCTCGGAAATTCCTCGGGCTATCAACGAGGTCATCATAGTATACGACGCCAGATTTACAAAATAAGTTGTTAAGCATTGTAATGTACTTTCGCTACGCCAGAGATCACACTCCCAAAGGATATAGTGAGCGGTTTGTTTATACATGTTGCCCTGAGTCGAGCATTCGCAATAAGGAGACGCTACTAATTTAGTAGCGTCTCTTTTAATCCAAACACTGGATAGATATTGATCACTGCGTTTTTAAATTCCTGACCGGTCATGGGAATTTTAAAGCCAATCTTTAAGGATTTAATACTTGATGTAGAGACTTTTTCATGGTCTGGGTAGTCTAAATAGATGTATGATCACATGAGCAATCTGGTTGATCATGTGGTCTTTTGTAATTAGCACAACCATCATGCTAGTATAGTGTTACAAACAAGCTGGACCCCCTGGAGTTGCGCCGAGATGTAGCTTCGTTCTGCATTCTGTATAAATTTTATCACGGGGAGTGCTCAGAGGAATTGTCCGGAATCATTCCACCTGCAACTTTTCGCCATCGACCTACGCGCTTTACCACCCATATCGTCTTGATGAATGGCAGTCTTCGACAGTACGATTTTCGCGTAACTTTCTGCCTCGCACAGTAAAGCTCCGGAATGAACTATCACCAGCAGAATTTTCAGACCGCTACGACCTACAAACCTTCAAGAAGAGAGCGTATTTCCTCTTAAAAGGCCGGCAACGCACATGCAACCGTGATGTTGCGTCTATGGGCGGCGGTAGTTGCTTTTACGTTAGGTTACGCGTTTACTCGTTTGCCCCCTTTTTTTATAAAAAAATGTGTGTGATAAAACGAGATCATGAACGTTGATCGATGATCAGAACCGAGTACACGATCGCGTTATCATTTGTGATCGCCGACTCTAAACGAGTAACAACACTTACAGTAGGAACACGATTATCCGGACCTCAGTTATACAGATTCGCGATTATCCGGACTACAGACCTATTTTATTAATGTACATATAAGACTTATTTTTGCGAACACTCGTGAATTGGACGGAACTTTCACCACCCGGTAAAATACATAATATTGTAAACGCATTATTCGTACACACGTATATCTGAATTATTTTTAATACTAGATAGTGCCCGCTACTCTGTTGCGCCAAAATAAGTTTATCGCGCGGGAATCGTATATTTTTCCGGGATAAAAAGTACCCTATGTCCTTCTCCAGCCCCCCAACTGACTTCACACAAAAAATCACGTCATAAAGTTGCTCCGTTGCCACGTGAAGAAAGGACAAACAAACAAACACACTTTCGCATTTATAATATTAGTATGGATAATTCACAGCAATCCGGATAATCTAGTTTCTGCATTCTGTTATTTCTAAATATTTTTGATCGGCGATTCTTTAAGAACAAAGAAAAAATCTTGGCTGAGGTCCTTGACGGCTGTGTTTGCCCTCAAGGGACTGCAAACAAATTAAACCCTTACCAATTACCTCCCAAAGGACTATTACGACTAAAATCCGGAGCGACCTTTTATTAATAGAATATGACAATAAAATCAATTTTATTAAACAAAACGAAATTAAATTTCCCGAGGGACGATAGATAGAATTAATCACTCGTCGAGGGAAATCAGCGATCAATCATGAATAAATAAAAAGTAAGGAATTTCGGCCCTCTTAGAGGCTTATTAATGATCCCTCAATACAAATTGCTTATTAAAGATAGAGTTGGAAGCCTCAGATAGGTTGGAATACATCAATAAAATACGTTTAATTTGACTACAAATAAACAAATGAAATGCCAATTGTGTTTGAATTCTCTTATTCATAAAAACATTCGGACGGTGTTAAATTAATCAAGATTTGCAGTCCTTCGTGATGCGCTAAGTTTTAGTACGCGTTTTATTTTAAACGGAAATTGCTAATGTAGGTCAGAAAATCAAGGAGTTAAAAATTAAGCAGCCAACTTACATATAAAGTTGAAATATCTGCCATCTTGAAATAGCTTCCCGTTCCGCTACATCAAAAGCGCCAGTAATAGATCTTGTAGTCTTAGACAGCGGCTCTCAACCGGTAGCCCGAAATAATAATTTGTAAGTGTTGCCCTAATAAACAAACTTACATATTTATTTTAAGAAAAAAAAACGTAAAATTTTTCCAATCAAAAATTTTTATCGTAAGACGATCTCCGACCTCGAAGTATTTTCAACTAAAGGATCGAAATCAGAGCACTACTGTATTCACTGGAAAAATTATGACGTACCATCAATAAAATGAATACAGAGTCTGATAAAGGACCCACGTCATTAGCTCGGAATGTCTCAATTTCATGCAAATTAATTTTCGGCTGGGTTTTGAATATCGCTACCAGTTACAGCTATAAATGTACTTTCTTGACTTTCACTTTCCCTTCAACACAATATGAAGTTAATGGAATATAGTCCGAGGTTGAAATCTACTGCATTAAGCCAGCAGCAAAGCTGTAGCTGCTAGGTGATGTCGTGGCTTAATAATCCAGCTTGAAAACTAACCAAAATGGTTGCATTAAATGCGATTTCACTACATTATTTCTTGCGTCCAGTTTTATGGAATTTGGGGGGCAGACGAGCAGACGGCCTATCTGATGGGAATCAAAAGCCGTCACTTGTACACTCGTAACACCCGAAGAGTTACAAGTTCGTTGCCGGCCTACTATAAGGGATTAGGCTACAGACATAGGGAACGGGAATGGGGATTACTTAAGGAAGTTGGGACTCCTTTGAATTTAAAATGGAATGTGAATGAATAATTTTTTAAGAATGTTAATCATAACAATTTAGATTTTTTTCAATTTATTTATTACACAGTTTTTTTTTGTCATGAAACAATATTTTAATCTATTTATTTCATCATTGTATCATATTTTTTTCGAAGAAAAAAATACGGGCACTTTACAGGAAAACGATTTTCTTTTCAAAATCAGCAATCAAACTTACTATTTTGGAGTCAATACATGTCATAAACTACTGGAGCTCGACCATCCATAATATAACACTTAGGAAAATTGTGTACACTTCCGAAAACAAGAGAAAAGTTCCAAAAAACAGTTGACCGACTTCCGGCAACTTATAAATTACCCATGAAATATGAGAAACCGATCTTATGCCGAGCTATTAAGATGGCGAAACCCAAAAATAATAACTCCGACTTCTGAGTTATTGTTCGTTTATGCTAGAAACTTTGTATCTCTCTTTGATAACTTTCTCAAGTAATAAAAATAAATGCTTACAATATTTATCTTCACAAAAATCAAAAAATCACAGACAAATAACATGTACAATATAATTTTAAAGTTTTTTAATTCGTTATTCGAAAATCAAACATGACACTTATTTTTTTTTTACTGCACGGCTTAATGATTGAAGACTGAAATTCGAAACGTTCATTCATTTTTAAAATTAAAAAATATAAAAGGTATCATTTGCTTCAAAGATATTTTATTATAAAATTTGGGCATGTTTTGCTTTTTCGGAATCTGAAATACGAGTATGTTTGGTTTTTCGGATGATTTATTATGTCGCAAGACCTGTGCCAGGACGAGATGTTACGGGTTTTGAATTAAGAACATCGTGAATTTTTGCGTACATTGGTCATGACAGAAAGATATAGGTGTATCCATAATAAAATATTAAGAAATATTATACAATATGTAAAGTTGTTTTAATAATAATTTTGTTTCTTTTTTTAAATTTAACTTCGAAATATCATTGTTTTACACGTTTTGATCAAAAACAATGTTCAATATTCAAGTTGAAGTACGAATCTACGAAGTATTGCATTTTGAGAGCGAAACAGGTGTAAAGTTTTCAGTGAAAGTTTCAAACTTCGAGCTTCAAATCTCTCCAAATGATATAAACAGGAATCATAGCCAGGTGTGAGTATAGAAAAAAAGAACATATATACGGTCGAATGGAGTAACCTCCTCCTTTTTTGGAAGTCGGTTAAAAAGCAGTATATCACCTTCAATAATGATACAAATACGGGTTATTCGTCTACCTTAAATACAATTACATTGTAGGTGAACTTATTACAAAATACCTGGATACATAGCTAGTAGCGACTACCTTTGTGCACGTAATAAAATCCTTGTTTGCTCGGTGGATTATGAGCAGTGTCCGGGGAATCCCGTATCCCGGGCAATCCCGTATCCCGGGCAATCCCGTGCCCCGGTAATAACGGGATCCCGGATTATTGCCCGTGTCAGTATGGTAATGTATCGTCTGTATATAAATCTTAGACTAGTATAATACACATCGGTTATACATTCCTATATGAAACTTGATACTAGATGCATTATATTAATACAATACTGTATGCTTGAGATATTATTGTTAATATTGGACATAATATGTATGGACACTTCTATCCACGTTACTCTGGTTATTACCTAATGGCCAACTGTTTCTTATACCAGACATTAAGGAAGTGTTTGTGTTAACTGTTAATTTTAAGTTTTGTTAGATTTTGACGGCGTCTACAGCGGAACACATACTCATCGGACGCTACTTACGGACGCGACTGATAGCCGCGATCTAGATAATATTTGTACATGTCTTGTTTACACGTATTAAGTAGATAAGTAGTTAACCAAATTTTAAATTTATTTTAAGTGACTTATTTGCATGTAAACACAAAATTTAGCAGCGAGTTGCAAGTTAAATGTCAAAATTTAAGTCATTTATCTAGCAAACTGCTACTAAATTTTTACATGTAATTATTAACTTAAAATTAATTTGAAATTTAGTTACCTACTTTTCTACTTAATACATATGAACATGACATTAAAGAGTGCAAACTATAAGGCGTAAGTCGTCAACGTTTTGTATGGGCTGTCAGCCGCGTCTGACGTCAGTCGGTAACGTTTTTGTATGGACTGTTTGCCGCGTCCGACCAGTTTGTTCTCAGCTGTATGCTAGCCGCAGATGTCGGTGTAACAAATATTACAGATAAGTAATATTAGTAAATACCCTTATCCTTCAAACCCAAAGTGCCACTCAAAATCTCGATATTTTGATCTCACCGCGATTCGAATCAGCGACCACTTATTATCGCTCAAATATTTTCATTATAAGCACCAGAATTCCGCGAATTTCCGCTATGGATTTCGTAATATCTGGTTTCGGTATTCACAGCGATGCTGAATATTTCAGTAGATATATAATTAGCTAGTCTGACTCGCTGGCTTTTGAAAATCAATATATCGGAACAGGGCAACATTTTTTGTCATTCCAGTTTTAACTAAGTACACTTTCAAGAACGATTGTGCCGTGAAGATGATATTAAAAATATAAAAAACCTATCGTCGATGCGCGTGCGAATCCGCGTAAAAGCAACTCGTGAATACCGCGTATTTGCTTTTTGATGATTTTAAAGGAGCAAGAAAAAACTGTAATATTTCGGGTGTTTTAATTCGGTTTCGATAGCGCAACCGACGTTTCTAATTGGATAATTCAAATCAGGTGAGGTCTAATATTAGTCAATAGGCGTTTAGAGTCGGCTGGC
>JAOTAV010088996.1:0-11664 GCA_026546445.1 Cyclargus thomasi | reverse complement strand
GGTCAGATGTGAACTAAAAACTACGGACACGCTGATTTGTATGGGATCCGCTACTCTAGGTATAATTCCTCTATGATTTACTCATATTCGTGAAAGTTGGAAGCGAGCTAGCTCTTTTAGGCCGATAAATGTACAGCAATGGTTCCCATATAAGGTTTCCGAATTCATTTTCTGCATTTAGCCATGGGGCTTAGCATAGCCAGATAGTTGGGATAAACTGACAGATGTTTATTTTGTTGGAGAAAGTAATACTTTCTCGGCTATGGAGCTGCAGAAAAAAAATTAATGTCGAAATTTAAAATGTTTGGATGGTTACAATTTTTAGATGTAAAATTGCAAATTTGTGACATCACAATAGCGAGGCTGTGTCTCAGAAATGTGACAAGGGGGGGTGGGGTCTAAAAATCGTGAAATTTGTGTGACATGTACAAAGTATGTGGATGGTCCCTAAATAACTTCCAACCCTCGAAGAGTTAATACCTGTAAATATTATAATGTTCCGTTCCCAGAGCCTAGTTGATATGGATTAGGAGCGTGGAATACTATTATTATTTTAAAATATGCTTTAATCTATACTAATATTATAAACAGGAAACCTTTGTATTTTTGTATTGAATAGGCTCAAAAAACAACTGGACCGATTTTAAAACTTCTTTTAATATTACTTAGAGGGATTCTTCTAGTAGGGGAGGCGAGATTGCTAATTTTATAGTAACTCGAGCGTCGTGGAGACCTAGTACGTTTTGGAGATTAGGTAAAATAGAGAAAAAAATAATGACATATTCTTTTATTTTAGCGGCGGTTAAGACGCTACAGCTATTTTCATGTTATATAATGAAGAGAATTAATTTTGAAAAATAAAATAGCTTTGAATATTTATTACACGGTTTTAAACGGCAAGGCCTAAAACATTTAGTCGAGTGTGACGTAAAACATTTGGGATGCTTGGTTTCGAAAATACAGGGCTTTGTTTTTTTTATTTTATTACAGGCTTACCTTACATTTAAATCATTAGTGCTTTATGTAAAAGCTTTCTTTGGTGTATTTCAACACCCCCTACCTTAATCTGACGGTTTCGATGACATTTCGGTACTTAAAAATAACTTTTTAAGAACCGAACAACCTAAGAAATCTGATTTTTATACCATCATAACATGTAGAAAGCCTACAATAGCTAAATCTGACGCGCTCGAGTTAATCCAAAAATCCCCTCTTGGGCTCCCCAACTATTCCGGATCCGTATTGGCTATATTTTATCCCGGAAAATAGATTTATTATAATATATCTCCCGGAAAATAGGATTTTTCGTGGTAATTTTCACAAACGCTACGCACACTACAATACCCACACTGCCATATTTTGACCTTTGATTTTGACATGACACAATAATCATACACGAAGTATAGTCATTTGTTTATGGTTTAAGTTTTTTTTTTTCGTAAGATTTAATTCCCTGGAAACGATACCTTTATGCCAAATTGAAGTCTGTGATTGAATTGAGAACACATTATATTATATTTTTATAGATCCTGTATACGATGGATTTGAAAGTTTAATATTTATGGTCGAATTTCGACCACAGGGCGACCAGTAGTTCATCCTAAACCTTTTTACAAGACATACGCAAGCAAGCAATGCAAAAAGCAGTCAACTCTAGAATGAGTTGTCGCGAGACGACGGACGACGACATCAAGAAGAGAGCCGGCAACTCTCTTGAAACGTAGTGTGCGGCAGAGATAACGCTCTACTAAGCTACATATATAATACATAACCTCCTCGTTTTTGGAAGTCGGTTAGAAAAGTATAATTTCCGAAGTACGCATTACTTTTTTTTATTTTATTCATGCATAGTCAACGCATTTTTTAAAAATTTTTTGCCACTAAGTCGGAGGGAATCAGTTTATGGCCGTCGTTTCATACGTAATAAAACTATCCAAGTTTTGTTATAAAATAGTTTCCTTACTGTATAATAATAAATTTCTTATCTCACGCCTGCAGTACCTATAAAGTTAATCAGGGGTGAAATTATTTTATGCATGATTTAAAATATTCGTTGCCGTGTGTAAGGAAAAATGTTATGTAAAATAACATGTAAAGACATAATTGTAGTTATGTGTTAATTGAATGTTAAGGAATGAAAATACAGCCATGCTCTGTAGCCCTAAGCTAACAATGTAAAATTACGTCTGTAAAAGTAAGTTCCGAAATTTATTTTGAGTAGCCTAGCTCGGTTTTGTGACGTCCTCAGGAGTGTGATCAGTGATAAAGACTATAATTAAAGGTATAGACAAAGGCTAAAAAAGAAAGGAACAAAAATAGAAACAAAAGGAAGCAATACTATAATAATACAAGCCGTTGTTAATTTGGGAGATGTGAAAAGAACTAAAGTCAACCATAAGCAATATATGATTTGTAATTTTTTTTAAACAGAAGTCAAACGCTTTCTGCGGGAGGCAGGCCAGATCTAATTTCTTACTGTCAACTTTGTTTCAGTGCATTTGGGTGTGATCTTGGCTAGTCTAGTTTATGTGAAACACGGTATATGTAATCGATCTGATCCAGGAATGGAAGAATTAACTTTTGTTGGTAATCCAATAGAATCGGGACTCCCCGGTCACTGGGTACCAATTAATGCCCTTAAACAGGCTCTTGAAAAGAAACAGTTTAAAAAAAACAAACACGTTATAAAGCCACTAAAATTCAACAAAAAAATTGCTCAAAAGAGAAAACTAAGAGATGAATTTAAACGGACCTCATCACTGTTACATGCTTGGCGAAATAAGCGAAAAAGAACTACACTAAAAAGCAAACAAAACAAAACGAAAAAACACGAAAAGTCTAAAGAAACTTCAGTTACAACAATAATAGATAAAGAACTCAATAAACACACAAGTAAAATCACAATACCAAATTCTAATAAGCGACATGAAACAGAAAATACGGAAACTGCGAGTTTGCTGTTACAAGAGCCAAAAGCAAAGATAGTGAATAGGACACATAGCAGGACAAGTTATAAAACAACAAATCTAAAAACGACAAAATTAATTAAATTAAAAGGAACATTTACATTTAAAACAAAGTCAAAGAAATCTACTTTCCAAGATATTACAAAAAGTAAAACGAAACCAATACAAATAGCTCTTCCTATGACTCTACCAACACCAAGCCCTGCCGCAAATACAACAAAAACGCTTGAAGAACTAAAAAATAAAAGACCAGGTTTAATGTCCTATACATATGAAATATCTACTTCGTCTACCATCAGGATTGAGACATCTTTCGTGTCAAAAATGAACAGAAGTCTTAAAACATCTACCTTATCATTAAAAACGCCTTCGAAACCTTTAACAATCACCCCCACAAATTTATCAACAATAGCACATCTAACCACTGCGAGGCCTAAGACACCAACTACTATGTCAAAAATAACGCTGTCAGAAACATCTAACTCTCTAAAGCATACGTCGACAATAAATATACCAATTACAAAAATCACTGAAATATCTGCCACTCAGAATCCACCTGTAAACGTTTTAGAAACTACTGAAGTCAAACTAACGGCAACAAGAATATCTCCTCAAAAGACATTGATGAAAACACAAAATACAACACTTTTGCCTACGACAGTTAAAACGACATTAACAAACCGTTCAACAATTATAGCGCTTCAAACGATATCAATAACACAAAGAAAAACAAAACCAACAACACATTTAACAACTTCTACTGCACAAACAACTCTAATATCATTAACAATGTCAACAACTCCAACAAAAACAAAACCAACAACACATTTAACAACTTCTACAGCACAAACAACTTTAAAATCACAAACAATGTCAACAACATTTTTAACATCTTCTACAGTACAAACAACTCTAACATCACTAACAACGTCAACAACTCCAACAAAAACAAAATCAACAACACCTTTAACAACTTCTACAGCACAAACAACTCTGACACCACAAACAATGTCAACGACACCAACAAAAAATAAACCAACAACACCTTTAACAAATTCAGCACAAACAACTTTAACATCACAGACAATTTATACAAAACTGTCATCATCTACAACAGAAGTAACAACGCTTACACCGAATTTAACGATTTCTGTATCAGAAACATTAACATCAACAAAAACTAAAACGAATAAACCAAAAACAATGTCCACCAAACCCGAAAACACGCTTACACCACGCCCAGTAACGATTCCGAATACTCGGCAGAAGTTGAAAAGAACGGAATCAGATCCATTTTATTAATTATAGATATTATTTTGTTAATAGTTGTAGTGCTTATTTGCTAATTTCCTTCTATGCAGTTATCCGTTACTTTTGCAATGAAATAACTGATAAAAACTGATGAAAATGTTGTATGGAGATATTTTGACTACAAAAAAGATTTAAAACTGAACGTCGAACGAAAAATATACAGGAGCCCGGGACCGTACATTATGCCGGAATCAATAAATGAAGTAATGAAATTGCGCTGGGTAAAATATTAGCCCCCTTATTCATAAAAATATTTAAGCAGTGTGTTAAACTAATCAAGGTTAGCTATCCCTTTCTGTCTTGTAGCGTTTTCAATATTCCAGAACAGGACAGCCAACCTTGATTAGTTAAACACTGTTTAAATATTTTTATGAAAAAAAGGGTAGATTGATAGATAGAACACTTTACTGCTCACATTTAAACGAGTACACAAACTTGAAACAATAATTTTATTTGCTAATAGGCAAGGACGTCCTTATCGCTTATACGCCATTGCATAAATCTTTTTTTATGAAAGCATATTTTTAAAAAACATAATTGTTGGTAGAATGGGGGACACCAGGGTTGCATGTCAAATTTTGGGCCGAATTACATTTAATTAAATATTCAATTTTTGGTTTTTGTCTTGAAATTGCATGTACATGTTTTTTGCCAGCTCTCAGACGGCCGCGTATACGCGTATATTGTCTACACCCTGGCAATATACGCGTATACGCGGCAGGTATGTTTTTTATCATTATTTACACTTACGTGTTTTAAGAGTATTAGTATAATTATCATCTAAGAGAAAGCCTTAACTACAATTCCGTTCATATACTCTGTCATCACTACCCAACAAACCAGGTAACATCGTATTGACCGCCATTTGTGGTCCAGCCTGAAGCTTGAGTTGACATAAATGTTTGATATCTTACCAATCACTTACATAAAAATTTCAGGGATATTAAAATATTAAGTTTTTTTTTAATTCTAAATTGGCGCCCGGTATAGCTTAAGCAACAATAAAAACTCCTGGCAATAAGAGATTCGTAGTACCGCCAGGTAGAGCGGATGATGTCTGAGAGAGTGAAACAGAGAGCATATCTAAAAACTGGCCTACCTGAAGTTCTTGTTTTCTTTGCATTGCTAGCTCTTTATGTCCGGTTCACACGTGTTAATTAGACAAGTAGTTAACTAAATTTTAACTTAATTTTAAGTAAATTAACTTGCCACTTGCTACTAAATTTTGTGTTTACATGCAATTAATAACTTAAAATTAAGTTAAATTTTTGTTATAATTTAGTTAAAATAATTTAGTTACCTACTTACCTACTTAATACGTGTAAACCAGACATTAAAGAACAACATACACATTACCGATCTAAGTAAAATGGTCCCTTTATGTCAACTCAGCCAAATATTCCGACCAAATGACGTAGGTCCGTCGACGGGCTCTCTATCAATTTCCCCCATGGTACAACATGGGAGCATCATAACATCGTGACAATTAATTAATGAATGACGCGCGTTCTGTAGTGAGGGGATGAGCAAAAGCATAGACCATTAATAAAAACTGCAAGAAACCACTCGTCATACCTTAATCACTGAACACGATAGAAATGTTGAAGAATGATGTAAAAAAAAATGACAATTAAAGAAAAGAACTGTAATTGTCAGTTAACCTAAGTAAAAAATTAGAAGAAACGATATTTTTAACATTTCTTTGGGTGGCTTGCAGTGGCGTAACTATACCGTTCGAGGCCCGTGGCAAATTCGTTTTTGTTCCACTATGTCAATCCAATACAAAAATACGTCAAGCGATTATTGTAAAAAAAATCGCTTGCCACTTATCTAGGGGGCTGATCGGGGGCCCCTTCCGTCTGCCCGTGGCATTTTGACGGTTTGCCACTTTGTAGTTACGCCACTGGTGGCTTGTAGTGAAAGGACAAGACATTTTAGGTTCGAGAACTGCCAATGTTAAGCATGTTATGAGTATTTATCAGTCGGATTGACGAGTGAGAGTTTTTTATCACATTCGGCCGTGAACGCGTTTCACGTTAACTAAGATTTGTACATGTGACCGTGAGCATCGCTAGGTGGCGCTGATCCTCGCTGCCAGCGGCCGCGACATAAAAAATCAAAGTAAATGCGTCTTTATTATATAAATTATATGTTTCATTTTCCTCTACGCCATACTGTTAAAAATTTTTGTAAATTTACTACAATTTTACTACGCAGATGCATCCTAAAATTACAAAATCTTGTATTGTAATGGAATTTAAACACGCATTTGTTGTAATATTACATTCTGTAACAGCTCAAATATGAAGTAGATAGCATTTTTTCAAATATTCTGTAATAAATTGTGTAGTAAAATTGAATGACTGCGTTTTACATTTCTAAAAATGTGGTGCGTAAAAACTTCCTACACAAATTTACTATGGAAATTTTTAACAGTGCACTTCAAGGCAGCCACGTCATGGACAGCTAGACCAATGTCATTAAATAATGAAACCTCTAGCCTATGCCATAAAGTGGCATTTTATTTCATTTTTATCGCGGCTGCTGCCAGCGAGGATCAGAATTATAACTTTACTCTTTCCAGTCCAGCACTGCATTAACACTTGCAGTTGGATAGAGAACGCTTGGTTCTCTTTTCTTAGGTTCTTTCTGCCAACGTATTTCAAGATGTGAAACTCCGGCTCATTCTTGGGCCCCATAGACCTTCTGACCCCGGGGTAAATACACCCTTGATTTCTGCCAAAATCCAAATTGAGAAAGCTGATGAAATTATCTGATTCTGTCTACATGAAGTTGTGGAAGCTGCCTAGCTAGCTTTTATTAGCTTGAATATGTTGTCGTATTTGGATTTTGGATAGACTTGTGAGTAATAATTTTCAAACACAATGTATTTGACATCAACATCGTTAGTTTGTATAAACATTGATTCATAGGCACGGTTTTTATTTACCCTTGATGTATGTTTGTCGATAAACACTAAACTTGTCTACGAAAATCGAGTGTTATGTCTACAAGCAGTTCTCTACAAAATGTCTCAGATAATGAGCGTTTGTTTGTTATTCTAACATACTAGCTGTATATTATATTTCTAGAATGTATATTGTATGTATTTTGTGTACAAGAATTGGTTTCAGTAATGCCCTGTGACTTTACCATAAGTTTGAATATTGATTCAAAATTTCACAGTCGGATACTCGGGAACGAAACTCCGGATAAGGAACCGAGTTCTTTGAGACCACGGAGTTAAACTCCGCCTTCGGGTAAGCAAAACTAATTTCAGTACCTTAGAAATTAAACTAGTTTTGATTTACTTCAGATTACTAGCTTAGAAACGACGACAAAAGTTTGCTAGATTACTGACAGTAGCTTTCTATCCTCGCTCCAAAAATAGCCTCGTGAGTCGATAACGCCCTAACTAGCATGATACGGCGTTGTGCGGTGTTTCGTTCTGTGAGTGAGTTAACCCGTGGCCGAAATTCCCTAATCCCCTATCCTTATTCCCTCATAAAGGCCGGCAACCCACCTGCGACTCTTCGGATATCACGAGTGTCAATGGGTGACGTCAGTTGCTATCCATCAGGTAACCCGTCAGTTCGCTTGCCCCCTAAATATCATAAAAAAATATATAATTACTAGTAGGCTAACTAACTGACACCAGCTTAATATAATAGCTGGAAAAACTTGTGTCGTTCATCCTGGCTAGTGGCTGGTAACCAAAATGGAAACTGACATTTTCGCTATTGATAATAATTTGATGAATACGAAACGAATCCAACAAGATATTCATGTGGCTGATTGTTGTGAATACTGAATATTAATAAATATAATTGAATCTCCTCCCAGCAGAACTGCGCCCCGGGTAACGGTAATTATTTCGTTATTAAAAGCAACTTTTTATTGGATTTTATTCTGAAAATGTAAAATTCTGATTATATTTTTAAGCCCCGACGAGAGCGGTTATAAGCTAACGTATGACGCCTGTGTGTCTGTCTGTGGCATCATACCTCCTAAACGCATGAAGCGATTTTAAATGTTTTTTTTATATTATAGGTAACTTACGTAATAATAAATAAAAAAAATGTTTATGGACGCTTTACACCACGTCAATCTGGCCCCGTGATAAGTACCCGAGGGTGTTACAGGTACCAGACAACGGAAATATAATTAATACTTTTATACTATACACATATTTAAGATTTTTATTATATAAATATACATATTTAATACACATCCATGACCCAAGAACATTGAGAATAAAACATTTGTTCCGTCGGCGGGATTCGAACTCGCGACCCCCAGCGTGAGCTACCAAAGAGTTCAACTACTGCGCCACAGAGGTCGTCAATACGTGTAAGGACTGTTAGACATGTTCTATTTATATCGGTTGACCTGCTCAAAAGTTGTGCGGTTATAAAATTGCGAAGGTTTATCCTCACAATTTTCATTTGTTTCATTTATTTTTAGACTTGTTGTGCCCCGCGGCGCTACCCGCGGCTTAGTCGAGATCAAAAAGTACCCTATGTGGTAATCCAGGTTACCAGCTAGTTTCTGGCTCGAAATCTGTCCAGCCGTTTAGGCGTAAACAGAAAGAGAAGTAACAAACATACACATTCACTAACTCACCAACTTTCGCATTTCTAATATTATATTAGTAAGATGATTATGATTTTAATATCACGATATTTCCACGCACAAGAGGTAGAAATTTTGCACGTCCACGTTTACCGGTTTATGTCTTCATCTATATTGACCCTAACATGACAAATTCTTTTTCTCGTGTTTGTCGACAAAATGAAAGATAATTATTGTGATTTTTTTAATCCGTGCTACTTTTGTTTAGGGACCCTTGTATAACAATACATTTTATTGAGTTGAGTCAAAATTTTTATATTATGAGAAGAGTTTACGGTTTTTTCAATGCTACTTTACGAACGAGAAATCTGTTTCTCGACGTACGCATGTTAGGGGGTAGAGATATATGTCTTAATCGACAATTATGACTACTCGAGAGAGAGAGAGAGATATCACGTTGGTGTATCTTAGCTGGGCAGGTTGTGTATTGGCGAGCGAAGGGGGTGCGCGACGGCATCGATCCGCGATGCGCACGCGCAGCGGACGACTCCGTTCCGCTCGGGTTTATGCCGACAATGTGGATATCGAATTTTAACATCATCATTAAATCAATTTCAACTTTACAAGGTGTAACAAAGTAAATAATAATAGTTAAGGGTGTGTATGTGTTCCTTATATAGAGTTTACTGTGAAAGTAACGACGCTGAACAAAAATGTTTGTAATTTATGTGGGAAAACTCTTGTCACTGGTGCGCTTTCCCATAAAATTTTGTTTCGCTTCCTACGTCGCTACTTCCAGACAGTCAGATACGAAACCTATATATATTACATAATACAATAGTATTATCGCTTACTTTGGTTACACCCTGTATATTATATGGTGGTGAGTGCGGCCGTTACACTAATTTGATTGCGACATGCGCTTTAATGAACGGGTCATCAATTCATAACTTACAAGTACAACGCCGTCCCCATAGTTTTATTCCGGTGTCAAATATTCCACACTGCAAATAACAAAGAGAGAAAGAACAGTCCTCAAATTATTAAACAGAAAAGAAACGTAAAATGATCGTATAATAGTGTTTAAAATGTTAAAAGTTCACGCCTCACGCCTCGCAGATGTCGGGTCTCTGGGCGTCGCAATTATCCGCGTTGAAACTGGAAATGATTGCATAGCGATTTCCTTCGAAAGAGCCTCGATGCTCTCGTTCCAGATACACTCGCCATAAGATATTTAACGAAGAGATCGTCGCAGGCGAGACTGAACTTTATCCACCCGCTTCAGAGCTCAATTGCGACTGGCACGTTCGGCGCTTCAATCGTTTTAGTATCCGCAAATAGTGCTAGGGCTCCAAGCTTGAGGCAATTCATGAAATTTTTATCGGATGCTTTTGAGGCGACGTGAGTTTATATGAGTAGTTCAGTGGGGCACGTGAGGTCTAAAGGGCTAAAGGAACTTTCTAGGGTACAGGGTTTAGGGGACGCGGGAATGCAGCTTCAAAGAGGATTGCGTTTACACTTTATCAGGGTGTCCTAAAAAGTAGCAGTGTCCTAAAAAGTAGTTGAAAAGAAGAGTCCCTAGGCAGGTTCTCTGACTGATGGTCTCTTGGCTTAGTTTGGTTTCCTTAGCATTACAAACACCACCATTTTAAGGTAAGTACTAAGTACAGTTATATCAACAGGGATTTTTTTTACGTTCTTCAAATCAATCTATGGTTATTAAAAAACTAAGTTCAATCAGTTTTATAATAACATTGAATACAACAAAGTTACAAGCCTTTAAAGTAGTCAGATAGAAAAAGAGATCAGATATTAATTGTGACGTCAGAGACTATAAGCTGCATACAAAGTTCATACTAAATTACGTTTTAAGAAAAAGAGATGGGTAGAAAACTTAAATCGCTTATATCTTACTTATTTCTTAACTGAATTCAGAGATTTTTTGTGATTCTGTATATCTTTTAGTCCACTATCATAATAATTTGCATTTAATAAATTTTGTTTAACACGCATCTTCCCTATTGCAGGTATTGAAAACCCATTACATACCTATATTAATTTTATTTGCTAAAGTGGTATTATCTTGCTCATGAAAAGATTAGATAATAATAAGTGCTTTTTTGTTTCACCGCTTACTGTTAAAGTTTGAGATAGGCCATCTGTCAAAAAAAGTTAGACTATACGACACTTAGCGTGATAGTAAGCGGTGAAAAGGGGCCTAAACTTATTATTGCTGTACAATATATTAATACGCAAGCGGAAAACTTTGTACCCCTTTTACGAAAGTCGCGTAAATGTAAGAGCATAAAATTTTTCCCAGTTATAGTTGATATGGAGGAGCAGCGTGGAATACCAATGTTATTTTTAAAATATGCCTATTGCATTGAAGACTGCGACTATTTTTAAAAAAATTTAATGGCCTAGTAACGTGACCTTTATGTCAAATTGAAGGCTATGATTAAATTTAGAAATATTTATGCTCGAATTTCGACCACATCGCGACCTATAGTGTATTTAAATTCATAGACTATCCAGCGGGGTATTATTAATATTATCGTATATTCTGTGGTATTGTTCAGTCGTACGGACACTATAATATACTAAATTCTGGAAGTGATTTTAAGCGCAACAATACACAAACAAGATTAGTTCGCAACTACAAGCGCTGATGAACTATTCAGTATCGAGTTAGTTGCCTTTACAACGGCAATTTGTCCACTACTAGAGGCGAGCGAGGATACAAATCAAATCAAAATCTTTTTATTCAAAATAAGTACTTTAAGTACACTTTCTGAACGTCGAGACTACGGCGCCT
>JAOTAV010088995.1:0-36473 GCA_026546445.1 Cyclargus thomasi | reverse complement strand
GAACAGTAATAGAACACATATCGACAAAAAAGTTGTCTGTTTGTACGCGCTAATCTCAGGAACTACTGGACGGATTTAAATATATATTTTTTTGTTTGATAGCCATTAAGCCTGGGCATTTATAGGATACTTTTTATCCCGGGAAAATGTACGGTTCCCGCGTGATATACAATTTTTTGCGCAACAAAATTGCAGGACAAAGTAGTAAATAATTAGAATCATCACAGAGTGGTCACCAAGAACTATGCGATGGGCAGCGCTCCCGACGCCGGTCACAAACACCGGCCAGACTGGGGTAAGATTGTTTCAAATCGTGAGGACTGGGGAAGATTTTGAAGAAGGCCTTTCCAGCAAGACAGCTTAGGCTCTTCAAAAAATTAAAAAGACGACTAAATAATTTGAATTACAGATCTCATCTTTCAATAGAAACATAACAATATGCATTAAAATTTATTGTCGTAGCAATGCGCAACAATTTTTTATTAAAAATATGAATGACGCTAATTTTGTTGTAATGACAAACCTCCTAAAATTATAACAATCACTATAGTATTCTGACCCACTTCATTAAATGTTATAATTACAAAATTACTCATCATCGATATATCCTATGCTAACAAAACAAACAATACGCACACACACACTCTATTCATGTCGCACACTGCTGCGCTGCACACAGACGTGCCTCACGCACACAGGCTCGCGCGGTCGTTGACGGGTGCGCGCGCAGGTCGGTCGGCCGTAGTACTACCGACACATTGATCTACAGCGAGTCTGGCGGCATCGATTGTGCAGGAACTGCAGCCGTTGCCCCGGCAACCGCCCGCCAACCCCGTAACGCTGGGCACACACCGATAAAAGGCCGGGTACACATTATTCGAAAATTTGAAATACACAGGTGACAAAACAAAGTGATATTTCTTTAGAGTGTGTCCGAGTCTCCTGTATAGATTTTACTGTGAAAGCAGCGCTGAATGATATCGGCTTAGTATGGGAAAATACGATTAACAATTACGCTTTTAGCGTTGTTTCTTTTTCAGTAATCTCTATTTACGAGACACATACCATACTCTAATTATTATCATTTTATTTTAATGTACCTTGTATATTTTATTTCCTACTTACTCCGTTTTCTAGTAGGTATGGATCCACATAGTCTGGTATATATATGGGGGGAGAATCATAGGCTTTATGGTTATGTTTGGCGCCATTTTTTTTACTTGAAGTAGATTAGGTTTTGCTTCAATTTACTTTAGAAATACCGTATCCTGGCTCTACATATACTACTATCCTACTTCCTACTAATATTATATATTATATTATTATATTATAAATTCGGAAGTTTTTGAGTGTGTTTGTTTGTTACTTCTTCACGCTTAAACGGCTGGAATAATTTCGATAAAATCAATACGCTGGTAGCACACAAAAACATACTAACCAAATTATATACCTAAGTATAATTATTATGTATTTCTAAGTGCAATCTCGTAGGCCGTAGCGCGGCGTAGCGGGTCTACGCGGCGTAGATCTCGACCGTTAGATATAGAGGCATATACAACATGATGCCTATTCGCTGGGTAGGTGCGTATAGCGCGCATGGTGGCAAAAAAGGAATACTCTATGTTCGGCGGCATACAATTCTTACCTTTTAAATGACATCCCGCATTTGACACCTCAAATCACTACGTTTTATGCGTTGTATTTTGACAAGCACCCAGCGAATAGAGAGGTATTATGCGAGTACTACTTTGTACTTATGCACAGATTAGGCTCGGAACAGAATATATCTGTTTTGCCGGAATGTCAAAACTAAATATTAAATTGGTTAAGTAGCTTAATAGTCAAGAGTACACTTTTTCGCATTGAGCACAACTAGAGGTCGTCTTGTGGTCGAAAAGCGACCATATATATTTCAAACGATTGTGTTAAGGAGCTATAAAAAAAAAATCTATTCTTAATTCAATGACAGACTTCAAATTGGCATAAAGATTTCGTTACCAGGCCATTAAATTTTACTTATAAAAGTCAAACTGCAACAATAAACAAATGAGTATTTCGTGTATGAGTATTGTGCGTATTTATTTATTAAAAATATAGATAATTAAAGCAAATTTTAAAATAATATTGGTATTCTACGCTTCTCCTCCTTATCAACTATTCCTGGGAGAAATTTTATACTTTTACATTTACCCGTCTTTCGTAGAAAGGGGTACAAAGTTTTTTACTCGCGTATTATTATGTAAATTTTCCTATTTTAATTGAACATTAATAAAGCTGCGATGTTGTTCCAATACAGTCTTGTCATGATATAATTACAAAATTAATATAAAAGTGATCCCGCCTTTTTAATCTCGGAATCGAACCCAGCTCTGGATCACTAGTGGAATAATTTAAACGGGCACTAGATACATAAGAATGCAATTCAATGCAATACTGTACATCCCAGGGTCCGTTCGAAATATTTCAGTAGGAATCCAGCCCCGGATTACTACTACAATAATGGAAACGGATACTGGATTCATTGGAATGCAGTTCAGTGCAACCCAGTGTGCCCCAGTGTCTGTTTGCATTATTTCAGCTGCTTTTTTTGATGATATAAAAACTATTGTAGTTTTATCACATCTATACAGCATCAAAATTATATTTCAGCTACTTCATGAATAAGTCAAATATTTCTAACTATAGATCTATAAGTTTAATATCACATCTTTACAAAATATTTATTAAAATCATACAAAATCACATTGATCGCCAATCAGATCTTCACCTGAACAAGCGGGCTTTCGACCGGGCTTCTCAACAACCGATCATATCCACACCGTGAACCAAGTTATTACTTGGTTCACTAGGTTTTCTATTGGAAAGTCCCACGAATTTAATTTACCTTTATATTTTGCCTTTATCTTTTTCAATAAAGCATTTGATAGCATTTTTCACAAACAGATTTTTAGCCCTCAATAACCAGAATATCAAACCCACTTACATAAACCTGCTCAAAATATTTTTTCAGAATAGCACAGCCGCCATAAAACTAAAAACCATAGGCCCAAAATCCATCCCTATCTCTCCACGCCTTTTTACGAGCGCCTTAGAAGAAGTTTTCAAGAAAGTCTCCACAGGTTGGGGAGATAAGGGTATAGTTGTCGACAAAAAAAGGCTGACAAACCATTTTGCTGATGACATTGTTCTGTTTGCCACTTCAGCACAAAACCTACAGGCTATGTTATAAGACCTGAGTACGGCAAGCTTCGAGGCTGGGCTTGAAATGAATCGGGCAAAGACCAAAATCATGACTGACATCACATGACATCACAGCACGATACATTATGTCGATTTGGGCCAAGTCACATCTTTAAAAATAGACAGGACAGAGAAGTTGACCAAAGAATTGAAAAAGCATGGAAAGGTTTATTTGTCTATAAAACATCTTATGAAAGGAGACCTTCCACTAGGTTTAAAGCGCAAACTCATCGACATGTGCATACTGACTATCCTAACCTACGGTGCTCAGACTTGGTCTTTGACCGACTTACAAAAGACCAGGCTATGGAGCGCAGCATTTTAGGTGTCAAAAGTGTAGATCGTATCCGAAACACCACTCTGCGCTCCAAGACGAGACTTATGGACGTAGGAAGGAAAGCAAGTTTAAAATGGAGCTGGACAGGGCGCGTCTCTCGTATGCGCCCGGACAGGTGGGTGCGTCTAGTAACGGAGTGGTTACCGATCGGTCGGCGAAATAGGGGCAGGCCCAAAAAAAGGTGGCGCGACGAACTAGACGCAGTAGACATAGAGTGGCCAAACATAGCTAAAGATAGAGACGTGTGGAAGGAAAGAGGGGAGGCTTTTGCCCAGCAGTGGGACACCAACGGCTATGAATAATAATAACAAATAATAAGAGATTGCGCTTTCTTTCAATAGCAGGCAGTTTCAAATTGAAGAGAAACTTATTTTTGGCAAATTACATATAAACTGTCTACATGATGCTTCAAAACGGTTCCTCGTGAAAAAACGGCCAAGTTCGAATGGAACTCACCTCGAGGGTTCCTTAGCTATTCCTAGCAATCGAAATGTTTTATGTTACAAAGAAGCTATCGTGGATCGTCATAAGTTGGCCCAAAACTTCATTTAAAATATCAAATTTTCTATGACGTGCCGTGCCAAGTTATTTTTATCTGACAGAAGTCCCAAATGGGTAATATAACTTCAACATTTGACGTTTTACATTATGGCTCGTATTAAAGTTTTTGTCATTATGCAATTTAGTAGATTCCCTGGCGTGATCAAAAATTGCTTTCATATTTATAGATCATAAAATTTTTATGCATTTACCTTATAGTTTACTTTAGAAGTAGTACAATAAAAAAGAAGAAGATTTTATGAAACTTTGTTGCTACAAGTTCTAGGAGTTTTAAATTTTGTGTGCCGGTGATACCTTCTTAATCTTGCGGACGAAGTCTCGGGCTATAGCTAGTTTGTTATAATTTAGTTTGAAAGAAGATAAATTATATTTTTCAAAAACAATTTTTGTCGTTTATCAAATACGGTACTCTAATTTACCAGGATCACAGCAACTGCATGAAAGAGACAACCTGAAAAGCTCGTCTCTACAGCCACGAAGCGGTTAAAAGTGCATACAACATGATTTGCACGGAAAGGCGGAGATTAGCAATCAGTGGCGTGTACCAGGGGGGCAGACGCCTAGATGTATTAAGCTGTATGTTTGAAATATATACTTTCATAATGCAATGTGTAAGTTTTGTGTGTGTAAGTTTAAAAACTAATTACAGATACTTCTACCTTCGTTTTTGTCTAGCATCTGCAGCCTAGTGGGTAGAAATTTGGTTCGCACTCGAGAGGGTGCTAGGAACCTAGCACAAACCCGGGTGGACCGGTTTCGAAATACATCATCTTCCGGTATGTATTTCAAAACCGGTCGTGTATTGTTTTTTAAATTGTTATAAATTATAAATAACAGTTAATATAGTGGAGACAATGCAAGTAACAAGTGAGTTTTATTAATGTTGAACATGAATTTCCATCAAGAACCAACAATTCAATCGATTACGTAAGTATAAAATATACAAATAAGCATTTAGCTTTACTGAATAATTCAGTATGCAATATCTAAATGTAAAACATCGATGGCGTTAATCGTTTTATGTGTTCGGGAAAACCGACTGCATCGAAAACATCTTTCTCTACGACTCTCTTCTTTATAATGATATCTCTTTATAAGGAGACACTAGGGCAGTTCTTCCATACAAACGTTGTCCCCTGTTTCCTCCCTAGATAATACCGGTAGAGTTATAATTTTTTAGTGAATATCAATGTCCACTAGTAGCATGCATAGAAGATATATAAGAGATATGAACGTTAAAAAATCTGAAAAAAATGGCCAGATTTTTTGAAACATCTAAAACACAAATTTGAATAGGTTATATAAAAACAGGAAAACATAGGGACATACGTTAAGCCCTACTTTAACGTTTAATGAAAAAAATACTTAAATTGGTACAATTTTGGAGAAGAAATCAGAGGTCAACGCACAATTGATTTCCTGTACTGCATCTTGGATTGGAAAAACCCATTAAAATGGTTTTTAAAAAATCCAATATGCTGCAGTTGTCTCTATCGCGCTCTGCGGCCTCCCCGGCCTGTGGTTAGAGACAATAATGGATACTACAAATACCTATTTCCCATTTCTTTAGCCGCTGATGCATCCTCTTAAGGTGTCTATATTATTTTCTCACCTATCTTTTTAAAACCTCTATAATAGTGTTTATATTATACGTTCACATCGTTTGAGGCCCGTGACAAATTTTCTCTTGTTGGTGCTTCGGGATGCCTACCTAAGCAAGAAACCTTTCTTGGCATCTCGGGGTACCTAGCCCCCTCCCTAGGTATTTTAAAATATAATAAAAACAACTTAACTAAACACACAAAAGACAAAATACAGCCAGATATTATATGAAATGAAGACAAAATAATAATAGATGACAACTTCACTAATATACTTATAACAAATACAACTGTATCATTTGCCACCCTATCGATATGCAATGGCGTCAACACAACTTTTTTTAACGCGTAGTGAGTTGCGAACATACAAGTCTGGCTTAGTTATAATTTTCTTAATAAATCTAGTTCGAAATAATTTATTAAGAAAAAGATAACTAAGCCAGGTTTCAACAGCTGGTAAACGCCTAGTTTTCGCTCAATTTGCTATAAATTTCAATTATACTGAAATATAATATGAGGTGCGTGTTGACTGATGGACTTCACACGCTGTCTCAGACATTTTCGAGCTATAGCTAGCGTTATTTAATTACTGGGCGGCCCTCTTTGTCCCACTCCCTGTACATGTTTGTGGTACACTTTACGGAAAAACTATAAGAGCTTTTGATTTGGGCTTTTGCATAGTAATTTGTGTATTTGTCTGGATGTGTTTAAAATTAAAATAGTAACAATATTATTGATAATAATAAAAATATAACATCGTACCTTCTATAAGTTAAGGCGTGCAACTGTGAAGATAGATTCAAACTTGAAACCATAGATCAATTATTTTATTTATTACTAATTAGGTATAGGGATAATTCCTCTATGACTAAACGAACTGAGTATCCAACGAACTATGTATCCAGAATGGTAAAATTATATTGTGAAAAATCTGCCACAGTCACAGAATACTCTGGAAAACCCAATGTCACGGCATTTAAAAAATCTCATAAAGCTGTGCGTTTTTTCTAGTTGTACACTTGGTCTGATTATTTTCTTGGATATCATATGTAATAATAGCAATTACAGCAGAATAGTGTTTTTGTCATCGTTGACAATTTTGACATATCACTGGAAACTTAGCGCGAATATGTATTTTAATCATCTAAGGATGTTTTGGCGCGTGTTTTAGTCCTGTATTACCATGCAGACAATGTGTATTAGTTGCTACTATTCAATTACATCAGGCTCCGTTACGATTAGGATTTTTTTGCGATGTTGGAAATTATCTATTGGATCTTTAAAAACACATTCCTCGAAATTTTAATTTCAGTTTCATATGAAATAACTTATGACAATGCCAAAGCGTAGGTTTCTCAGCTGTCTCTCAAGTGACACTTTGACAGTTTCAGTAACGCGCCAAAACATCCCTGTCTGATGTGCAGTATGTGCACAACGCTACAGCGGTTATTGAATCAGTCTATCGAACCAGCCTCCACCACGCAGACGGAAGAACGACGTAACTACACCGTCCACTCCAAATCATACCCTATGTATAAAATTTAAAGTTGAATTCACCTTGATGATGAAGTAGCCCTAACTACTATCTAAAGCAAAACAAACTTTATTCCTTGAGCTTAAAGTTTAATTTCCATTGACCCAACTTAGCTCTCGACATAAAATAAAAATCAGCGAGACGAAATGAAAGTATCATAGGCATATGATATCGTTCAAAAGCTGAGGATTTTTGTATCAAACTTCACATTTTCGTTTAAAAGCAAATTGCGGTGGTTTTAAGCTTCTAGTGATCGCGTGGTTTTTAATTCAGTTTTATTTGTTACCGATTCGAAAATCGAAAACTGTTATTTATGGGAGAAATGGCAAGAACTGTACGGGAAAAAAATATATTATATTTTGATGCGGAAGAATGTACGTCTATAAATAATATTGACGTTAATATGATCTAAGATCGTTGTAAGAGGATAAAGATAGATATTTTGTCTGATATAAAAGTAATTTACGCGAAAACTTTTAACGAACGGAACGGAAAATTATCTTTAATTCTCTCAAGTATTTTCACACACACTTTCATCCCCTTTTATTCATTTGGAGATAGAATTTCTCAAAATCCTTTCTTAGCGAATGCATACGTCATAACATTCATCTGCATGTCCAATATTTTGGGCTGGGCGTTGATGGATCACCTTGTCAGTCAACTTTATTATGATACTAGTTGTGCTCCGAGGCGCTACCCGCGGCTTTGCCGAGATTAAAAAGTACCCTGTGTGTTAATCCAGGATACCAACTAGCTCCATGTAAAATTTTACTGAAATTGGTCCAGCCGTTTAAGGGCGAAGAAGTAATAAACATACACACTCACAAACTTTCGCATTTATATTATACATAAGATAATATTAGTAAGATTAGTAAGAAGTAAAATATTTAGACACATGTTTCATAGGATAACTTTTACAAATCTTTTCATACATAAGAAATATGTACTATAATGTGAATTTATTACTGGTAGGATTTTGAAGATGTTAGATTTTGAAGTTTAGTATGATATACACACGTTCAACGCCGCGATCAAAACCTAGCTTAATTATTTTATTACAAGCTGCCAGAAACTAATGACTTCGACACTTCAGCCCCTTGGGGGTGTCAACAGACAGTAAGTGCACTCGTCTGACACTTAGACTCTATTAGGTATTCACTAGGAAACACGCTTCTAGGAACACTAGATTAAACCCTAAGAGATTAGACTTACTAAATTGTAGCTTTGTTTTTCGATATGAACATATTATGGACCTTTAGTTGTTTATTTCTTATTAGAAAGTGTGTTTGTTAGTTTGTTAGTTTTTTTACACGGTTTGTGTACACGGAGAGCAATATAGGCTAGTTTTTGTCTGGGAAAAAAATAATCTTCCCAAAATATTCATATTTATCGCGATTATCAAACTCCACGTAAGCGAAGCCGCGGAATAAAAGCTAGTTAATAAAATGCCAAATCAAGGAATTGTCAGTAATAAATTGCAATATCTCATATTGGAAGCTAGAATGGAATAAATTTTTAATTGAAGCTCTATTTCGGATATTTCCTGGTTATAAAAGAACAAAAATGCATTCTGTATCAGCAAAATATTCATCAGAATGTCGTCGTACTCTTTGTCTTGTTTTTAAATCGCATATTTCATGTCACGCACACACTTGAACTCCATATCACTGTAAAACGAGTCTTATCTACGTAAAAATAGAGTTGCAATTTAAAATTGCAGCGTCGTATGACCACATATCGAGCGACAAGTCTTCCTGATTTGTTTTCTTTGGGGAGTTATAATTTGGTTGCAGGTCCTGTACTATAGGAATGAACTTTACTTACATCTCGTCATACATTGCGGGTTTCGTACCGTTTTATTCTCTAATTCTGTGCCGAACGAGCAATGTATGTTGTGAGGGGATGATTATCGTTAGTACTACAATATCATAGTAGAAGTTTTCGTCTGGCCCGGACCTACCCCACTATCGAAAGCGTTGCACTCGTTGCACTGCACACAACATTTTCCTATACCTATTGAAAAATTAATTATTCCGCCTTTTGTTCATTTGTCCCGCCCGCGCCAGATGCGAAGCGAGTTTTTTATCTGTATATCCATACTAATATTATAAATGTGTGTTTTTTTGTCCTTCCTTCACCCCCTTAAAAAGCAACCAATCGACCTGTTTTTGGCAAAGCCTTAGTTGAAAGGTTGGAGAGGTTACTTTAGGTTTGGAAAACATTATGTTCGCAACTTATTACATTTTCGTAAAAATCATAATAAGCAAAAAATATGGTCTGATGTACAGGATGTTTTTCCAGTTACACAAAAAACATTTTAACATAGCGTTTAAATTAGTCTTAAAGATACCTTTTTTAAGAAGTACTGAATGATCATATTCATTGATCTTAATATAGGGGGTGTGTTTGTCACTGAAGTCCTCCCAAACGACTGAATCGATTTTAAGACTTATACATGTGCCAGCGGGGTAAGTTAAACTTCTTATAAGTATGTTAAAACGTTAAGCACATTAGCCAAAAAAATATTATAGAATGATCTTCATTCTTCCATTACTAGTGAGGACTTTTCCCTTAAGCTATTAGTTAATTAAAAAAAATGTACCGCGGACATCGATTTTTTATACAAAAACTACGATTTAGCGATTAAGATTAACGATTTTTCTTTATACAATACAAGTAACACTGCAATCCCTGAGGAGTGGAGTTCTTATTTCATGTTTCTATTAATTATTTATTAATTATTTTCCGTTAGCGAGAGAGAGTTAGATTTTCGAAACTCCGAATGTATGATCAAGTCCGTTGGCGCCTGTATTCCTGTTAATGAAAATTTTTGTGTGCGTTTTGGGGGAGTTGAGACTGGTTTAAAAAATTTACGCCTTAAGACGTCTGTCAAGTCCGCTTTTCTGTATAAAAACATAATAATCAGCAAGTTTTGCGTGTGGCCGATTCACGCTTTACTGATTTCCGCTTGAATATAGATTATCCTCAATATAAATACATACCATATAATAAGAGTAAAAAATTAGCACAAAATGTCAAAAGTATTGTATTACTGAAAATTATCGACATAAAGTATGTTTTTACTATTTTAATTTTTGAGCATATTTATAAAATATTGAGACGTAATATTATATCTTCACAACTTTCGATCTAAGTTTTATTCTGAATTCAATTCTTGTAAAAAAGAGTTTAATTGTTGTTATATATAATAAGAATAAATGAAACAAAAAAAAGGAAAAAACTTTAATATAGTTATTTAAGACCAATAATTAGTTAAAAAAAAAAAACTGCTTTGCGATTGCCTTGTATGTTCATTAAACAACTAACGAAACATAAAATCTGCATAGAATTCCAAAATTAAACTCGTACTCTTAAAACTAAAACAATAAACGGATACCACTTTTCATTGCTACTTTATGTAGACTGTCGCTTAAATTACTTCTGCCAGATAAGCTATCCATAACATACAATACAAATTTTCTATACTTCATCCACCAAATAAGTTGTGGATAACCTATCAGAAAGTGGCGCAGCAGGGCTTTAATCCTTATTGAATGTCTGAGAGCGCATGTTACTTCTAACCCTATAGAGAGGTATAAATCCTGAAATTAACATTTTCCAACTACAGCAGAAGTTCCGGGGAAGTGTACCAGGTAGGTATGGGTGTGTAGGAGGCGCGGCGGTTGCCATGGCGACCGCCAGATGCGCCGCCATCGCAGCCTGCAGCCCGGACGACAGGGTGACCAACTTGCAGGAAAAACTTGATCTACTACTACCCTCAAATTGTATGTATACTCGTACTTCGATAGATGTAAAAGTAATGAACGCCTAAATATTGTAAGGATCGCTTCCAATATTGAGCCATTATTTTGGTAATTTAATACATTAGACAGCAGTGATTTGTGTAATTGGTGTCCTTGCATCTTAATAAAGCTATTTAAAAGTAAGTATGAAACATGAGCCTTTCGTGGAGCCGAGATTTTAATACCTTACATGCAAAGTTAAATATTATTTACTAGCTTCTGCCCGCGGTTTCTCGCATGGAATTCGAAAATCCCGTAAAAATGCGTATATTTTGGAAACATCGTGTTTATCCAAGACCAAAGGCAGATTATGTTACTCGGAGAAACAAACAGACAAACAAACATTTTCCTATATATAAAATTAAAAATAAAATGAGAATAAGTTATGTATGGTGCCAAATCCAATTTTATTGATATCAACCAATATATTTCATTGGCAATATTTTTCCTCATATATGTGTGGGGGATATATTATCGGGTGTCACTTCAGCTGCCTGTTTTTCTAAAAATAAATATATAAACTACTCAGGGAATATTTTCAGAGCTTTATAATATACTCAACAGGTATTCTCTAGATATTTTCTTTTGCGCCTCCATTATTCCCTGTTTGAGAAATGTAGATGTTGTTGACTTGATTGTTTGATGTATACAAAGTTGAATATTTATGAGGCTTATATTATATTTAACTTTGTATGGATATGCCACGCAATTCGGTTTAAAAATGATTTATGAAACCTCTATTTAATATTAGAAGACCTATCCACCATAGATATCCTATGTAAGGTATGGGTTTGATAAAAAAAATATCAGTTTCAGTTCTAAGTATGAGAAATCTTCCGAAACTTACTATCGTTGTAAATATTTGGTATATAATCTTAATGCGGTTCACAGAACACATATTAAATATGTGTATTATATAATAAAATCTTAAATATGTGTATAGTATAAAAGTATTAAATATATTTCCGCTGTCTGCTACCTGTAAAACAAGTCGGGTACTTAGCACGGGGCCAGACTGACGTGGTGTGAAGCGTCCATAGATAGAAAAAAAATATATATTATTATTACTCTCCAAGCTTTGACGATATATTGTGTGACAAAAGTGGCTGTGTCATACGGAGGGATAGGCAGATATGACGAACCTATAATAGTTCAAGTTTTTTGTCAGATTGGCTATGGAATAATAAAAATCGGTCATACTGATCGAATTGAGAAACTCCTCATTTTTTGAGTCGCTTAACAAGATAGATATACATGAGTCCATTGGGGATATAAATTTTTCTTGCGTCTGATCTCGACTAGTTGTTGTGTTGGTTTCGACTTTCGTTTACAAAAGTGAAAAGGGAGAGAGTCCTTATGTATTTTGTCTGCATAAAGAACTTTAAAGATGATTTTTTTCTAACTGGCCTATAAAAACAAAACGTTTGGCTTTAAAGACTACCAAGACTTAGTTTTCAAAAACTTTTCAACATCGACCAAGTAAATAGGATTTTTGTGAAAGTTTTGCATGTTAGGTTAAAATTATTTATTCCAGTTTCAGAGTTATACAATATAGTTTTGTGTTTAATAATGTCAATGAACCCGGAAAACCTGCAATCCTGGTCACTGTACGCTTGCATAGGAGTCGGTATTAGTAGGTAGTGGGTAGAGTCGGCGCATCTGCAGTGCCCGTCGCAGCTACTCACGCTAACTAGTATGTGCAATGTGCATGCTAATCTCGACACCTTTATGTTTTCCTAGTACATTTTTTCATTTGTATCGATTCATCATCATCATCATACATCGCCCATGTACGAGTATGAACCTGTAAGAACTAACACGTTGTACTTAAACTAGCTGTTGGCCGCGAATCCGTGTGCGTAAACACATAGTAAAAGACATAGATATTAATTTTGTTCAATTTTTCCTTTTAGGAAGTCCTTTAAAAAGCAAACTAATTTCTTAATATTTTTAACCTTACTAGAGGTCGCCCTGTGGTCGAAATTCGACCATAAATATTTAAATTTTAAATCCATCGTATAGAGGAACAATAATAAAAAATCTATTTTCAATTCAATCACAGACTATAATTTGGCATAAAGGTCTCGTTGCCAGGCGATTAAATTTTATTAATAAAAAAATTATAGCTCAATGTTTTTTAATAAACAAAAGAGTCAAAATATTCAAGTGTGCGTGTTGTAGTGTGTGTAGCGTTTTATTTATTAAAATATTAAAAAAATAATAGTATTCCACGCTCCTCCCTCCATATCAACTATAACTGGGAGAATGCTTTTATGTCGACGCGTCTTTCGTAAAAAGAGGTAGAAAGTTTTTTGCTCGCGTATTTATATATAGATTATATCAGCTGCCAAAAAGGGCCCGTCAAAACTTAAAAAAAGCGAGCGTAAAAATTTGTACCTCTTTTTTCGCAAGAAGCATGAATTTTTTTGCTATACTTAATATGGAGGAGTAGTTAATATACTTTTATCTTGAACATTTTTTAATAAATAAAACGCTACGCACACTACAATATTTTTAAAAATGACACGATAATCATACACGAAATACTCTTTTGTTTGTGTTTGAAGTCTGTGATTTTTTTTAATGAAATTTAAAGACCTGATAACGAAACCTTTATGCCAAATTAAAGTCTGTGTTTGAATTAAGAATAGATTATACTTTTTTTTAAAGCTCCTCTACATTATCGATTTAAATACTTATGGTCAAATTTCGACCACAAGGCGACATCTATATTATAACGCGGTAATTGTAGTGTCCCAATTATTTAATTCAGACAACAAATTTCCACGAAAATCTTTCCTTTTGACATAGTTTATCAGACTGACTCTTGAAAGGAATACACAGGCAACTAATAGGCAGACACCAGCACTCACAATATGAGTCCCTCTTGGAACAATAGTATCTATCATCAGGTTTGTCGCACAGATTCAATCAAAGCCGTCTAGTCATATCAGTACACGGTGACTGGGGTCTGGGGATGGGGAGGAACCACGCTGATACACAAAAATATATCCACGTCTGGCGCAGCGCTTCTCAACTTTACACTCACTTTATTATAGTTTTTTTATAGAAGTTATCGTAAAAACATGCACCCCCTTAAGAATAAAAATATTAAAATAATCAAGGTTCGATGCCCCTTTCTGTCGTGTGGCGTTTTTAATATTCCATTCCATTGCGAATCTTGATTTTTTGATTGAATGAATGATGATTGAATGACCCATATTGCAAGAAATATATAATCAGGCGCAAGAGAAGTGTTTATTTGTCATTTGAGACACTTTTCCCCAAAGTTTTACGTAGTCATGTAAATCCGGAAGCAATAGGGATGGGGGGGGGCTTTTTTACGTTGGGACCCCTCCTTATCAAAGCTATATATACGTCCGTACTAACACCAGCTTGCTGTCCTTGAAAAACCAGGCTCGTGTATCCCAGGGATTATGTCACATCAATTCTGCTTCACATATATTACTCTCTAGATCTTTAGAGAAAGTGTGCTGCCACTTAAATCGTTACCATTTTGCTTATAGCCATAACACGAGATGTCGTCGGCGTGGGTGGCCGGTCTCGTCACAACAACGGTAACAAACATGTTTACTTATAATTAACTCAATGATCCGATGCAAATAGAGATGTTTTTGGGTTCCGTAGTACTTGAGTGACAGACGCACAAAACTTACATTAGGATTCTATATAATTTCAATGTCTGCCAGTCTGTAAATTTTCCCTTTAGTATTTAAAACTTGTACGTGTTCGTACAGTGTTTTTTTTATATTTTCCGTCATTTTAAGATACGTAAATGCACAGCTCAGTTACTGGGCATCGCATGAAAAATCCAAGGCTTCATAACTTACTTGTGTGTCAATACTTAGAAGGTAAACTTAGAATTTGCCACTCATATACAGGCCATATAACACTCATATACTAGTCATATAACACTCATATACTGATCATATAACACTCATATACTAGTCATATAACACTCATATACTAGTCATATAACACTCATATACTGATCATATAACACTCATATACTGGTCATATAACACTCATATACTAGTCATATAACACTCATATACTAGTCATATAACACTCATATACTGGTCATATAACACTCATATACTAGTCATATAACACTCATATACTGATCATATAACACTTATATACTGGTCATATAACACTCATATACTAGTCATATAACACTCATATACGAGGCATATAACACTCATGTTATAGTAACCTTCTTTCAATGTTAAATAATAATAGGTAAGGGTTCCGGACCGGATGTGACCCGGGCAACTTTTTGTAAAACCGGATATCATCACTATCATCAACATTTATCGTTTTTTTTTTCAGATAAAAATTGCTATTTAGTGGTGTAGAACAAAATGAAACCTATAGCTTATGTCATAAAGCGGAGTTTTTTTAGTGAGAGTAATTATGTGTCGCGGTCGTTTGCATCCAAGATCAGAACGTTACTTTAAGGAAGGAAATCGTCGTATCTTGTCGCTTGAGCGTGTAGACTCTCACCTTAAAATCGGAAGTAAAGATTTTCCTATTACTCAACAATAATAATCTGAGTAAATGAAAGCTTAATAAATAATTCATAAAAAACTATGTTGCGGTAGGAAAATTAGTTTGTTTATTCAGCGTGATCCATATTTTTTTCATAGAAAACTATATTCTACGTCCATTCTTGCGACCCAAAATATCGTTAGGCCTAATTTTGTTTCAATAAAATGTTTAAAAAAATGTTTCAGAGGAAGAAATGGTAACCTCGTCAGGTTAGTTCTTAGCTCGTCAGCTAACTTACATAATATTATAGACAAACAAACACTGTAACATTTATAGTATTTAATATAGTAATATTATAATTGCGATTGTGTCTGTCTGTCTATTGCCTCTTCACGACGAAATAACGAAACCGATTTTGCGGTATGGAGATACCTTTTTGTCCCGGATATAGGTAATAATAAACATGAATACTATGCAGATTATTATTGTAACACACACAAACACCCCTACACACGCACACATACACACACACCAACTTCCACCATATTAAAAAATTCAATAATCTTTATTTATTTTGTATAATAACATCTGTTAAACTATTGTATTATATGGGCGTAGACATTGGCCTCTCCAATACGGTTAACGCTAGTGCAGAGGTCAGAGGCCATAATATTAATATGTACAACTCTTTGGTTTCAATTAAGATTATTATTATTATAGCTCCCCCCCTGCGATTAACGAATTTTGACGCATAGAAGTTGCAGGCGACATCTAGTTTTCACCATTTTAATTATGAGAGCACTAATTTAGTACTTCAAATAACCTCATTTTCCAGCTAGAACAAAACCTAGTAATTTCGTAGCGGCTCTCGTAGACACAATGCTACGGCGTAGCACGGCGTAGTGCGGCGTAGCAAATAATATGCATATTGCATAGCAGTAATTTTCACGTGGTTCACAAGTAGTTTTTAACAATAGTGCTTAGTCATTTAGTGATTAAACATTATCATCAGCACGTGTCTCATGTCCTATTAGCTCCAGAATATTTCCCGTGAAAATCAAATCTTTTAATAATTCAAGACTTACATTTGTAATGTTTGAAACGTTTTAGATTATAATTTTAACAAATTTATAGTCAATATTATGACGATTAAAAGTGTTCTGGGAAGTAACTGATCTATTTTAATAAAATGTTTTACAATTAATCATTACATAACAATGTTTATAGTATGCGCTTGAAAATCATTTTATAAATGAAAAATTAAAACGTACTAGAGAACATGTTGAGAGCCAGTGGCATATCTAGCCCCATGCCCTGTCGGCTGCCAATTGTAATTAGCAAATTGCTTACTTAAATACGCCACTGCGATGGGCTGCACTTTTTGCTCTGTTAATATTTCAACGCATCAGTTAGCTGTGAGACAGTCTGTGTTTACTGCGGATGCTGGCTGGTTCTATTTTAACTCTTATTTGCTTTAGTGCTAATTTAAAAATCAAAATAAATATTTACCTGACTGCGCCAGGAGGGTGATGCTTTTCGAGAGTATGTATGTATGATTGTTAAGAACGCTCTGCAGCCTAAACGGCTTGATGGTTTTTGGCTTGGGAGGTGTCCACCCCCTCGAGTGCGAACCAAAGATATTACGCACTAGGCTACGGACGCTCTGTTACACTTTGATGATACTACATATATAAAAATAAAAAATGGCGAATTTTTGGAGCCAAATTTGAATATTGCTTTGTTTAAATTGCAACGGTTTCTGCGGTCAGGTTTTTTTGGTTTTGGATATTTAACTTGTTAAAAATGTATTATCAGATATTAATACGACAAAATCTATAGAGATAATGTCATATTTCCGGGGAACCTGAAAAATAGCAATAATCAAAAGTTATACTGCTGAATACTTTAAACTTACCTGCATACATTTGTTCATTCGCGCGCTATAATTAATGGGTAACCAAATCGCAGGCGACTTCTAGTAGACTATTAAAAATAAAAATAATTATAATGATAACCCTTTGTCTTTGTATTCATTGTATACTCCTTGTTTTTTTATTTTATTTATGTGTAAATTGCAATAAAAATATAGACTTATTGAATTTCTTTTTAAGGAACCATGTTCACAATAAGTTCTTATAGTTAATCGTGTAATAATTGACATAGCGGAGGCACAGTTTAATAAAAATATATCTTAACACGAATAGACTATGACTATATAACACTTTGGTCTCAGCAGAAAATCAACGCAGCAGATCCTTGCTAATACTGAACCGAAGACCATTTTTGGTATCACACAATATAATATTAAGGATTTTGTATACTTTTTTTGTTTTTTTCACCTGTCATTTTTTGTCTATATTGTGTGATGTTCAAAGTGAATGTTTCTTATTCTTATTCAAATTGTCTATGAGTAGACTGAACATTCTATATTACTTTCTGTATCAATAATATTATGTTTGTTGGAAGCCACCCACCTCTGCACAGTTTCTGTTTGCCTAGTACCGATATCACCACGTATGTGTGACGTAATATATGTGCGTGTTAGCTTCGAATTCGTATTCCCCAGAAAAAATAAGAATATGCGTTGGAGAGTCAATATTTTTTGGAAGATGAGATTCAAGAAAAGAAAATCAAAATAAAAACTTCGTTCATAAAAAATACTTTTTATTTTTTGTAAAACAAATTTTCCGGAACACAACAGTATGTAATACGAGAAGCTCAATATAAATATAGTAGAAAGACACATATTATGGACAGTTTATAAAAAACATATTTAATCGAGTGCAGTACAAAGTTTCTTCATTAAAATGTAACATGCTGCCCAGACACGGAACTAATTAAAATCTCCCTGCCCTAAAAAATCAGCTTTTCTATCGTCTTCCGATAAAACTCTTATTCCCCCACGTTTATACGGCGAAGTACTAAAAAATAAGCCCCGAAGTACCTCTTACTGTACGTTACGATACAAGAATCAAACTTTAATAGCGTGCAATAAAGTTCGAAATCGAACACTACGGGTATTCAATCGAGCAGAATTTTCCGGGGTAGCTGTCAAAACTCCCGGGCAGCGACCGGTCGGTGTTGAGCTGCGGTCGTTAAGGGCCAGTGAGGCAAGCGGGGGTCGTGCGGTCTGGTCGCACTGTGCGGCCAAAGTACGAGTGAACTTTGATAATGAACGCAGGGTATTGGCCGGACGAGACCGGCGGGCGCCTCACCCCGCCCCCCCCGCGCCAACCCCCGCTATGCAGCTTCCTATTGCGTGATCAAATTAAAAGGCTCCTGTGTACTCATTTTCTTCTAGTGTGTACTTGACATCTTTGACGGGTCTGTGAGCCTGGCAGTTCCTGAAAAGACTTTGGATGTCTCTGTATAGTACTTTGAACCCGACTTTGACTAAAGGTGAGTTTTTAAAGTTCTATACATGTAATATAATATAATTTTAGTTTCGTTGGGTTTCCCTAGATACGCATTAAATAAAAGAATAATATATTAAATTGGAGCATTTTGGAGGAAAAACGCTCCTTGAAAAAGGGTAAAAACGGTAAAATCGGAACCCTATTGCTAAGATTTCGATGTCTGTCCGTCTGTTTGTCTCCAGGCTGTATCTCAAGAGCAGTAATTGCTAGGGAGTTTAAAATCCACAGAATATATTTCTATTGCCACTATAACAACAAACACAAAAAAAAAAAACAAAATAAATTAAATATTTAAGGGCTCCAGTACAACAAATCTGTTATTGCTACTTCCTTCCTTAATAATAGATTGATCAATTCGACGCGCTTCTTAATGTGAGCGTGGCCGAGCGGTCTAAGATGTTGGTATATGGCACCGGTCTCCTCGGAGGCGAAGGTTCAACTCCTGTCAATACAATTTTATAAAACAATTTTTCATCTATTTTCCTTTTATAACTTCCTTTTATAAATTTCAAACTTTTTTTATTTTTTTTTTGTAAGTTTAAAAGTTTCAGAAATTTGTTTTTCTAATTTTTTGCTCTGTACTGGTAAGAGAACACCACCTGCGTGAGTCTAACTCGCACTTGGCTGGTTCTATTGGCTGTATGAACAAAGTGGGTGTCTTTTATTTTGCCAGAGTACTAAAACAACTTACACTCTATAATCTTGACAGTAAAGTTATTATTACTACAAACAACTCAGCTTTAATGTTAATTATAAAGACGAACTAAATATGTAGATAATAAAAAAAAATAACAAATCGGGTGTAAAAAGATTTTACACGGAACAGTATGCGAGCAAAAAACTCTCTTTGCTCATGCCTCGCCAGCTACATGCAGCATCACTCCCTCGTCCGTGCATTCTATTTTTATCAGATATCGACCGCCATTATTATAACTTGACGCTGTCCCATCTATGATGGCGTAGAAACCTATGAAAGGAGGTTAGAAAATAGTGTTAATATTATACACGCTGAAAATTATACGGAGGAAGAATGTAAGCACCTATAGGGTGAATCAAAGTTTTTTTGTATCGCAATTTCTGCCTTTACGAGTTTCAACCGTAACAATTACTAATTACTAATAATTAATTTAAATCTAATCATATACACATCAACCAATATTATAACTGAGAATTTCAGAAAAAAGTATAGTTCATATATGTTTACAAGCAGTTGCCCGGGTATAAAAAATGTCCAGAATTTGTATGGATGGACCCTGGACCACCGACTTTATACATAAAAATGAGTTCATTTAGTAAATTATCGCTTAAAATATTTCATTGGCTATAAAAGTAACTCGTATCTCGTAAAAATTATTTTATCGATGAAAAATACTTTGATTGATTTTTTGTTTGAACATTTGTCTAGGACAAGAAAATGTTTATTCACCCTATAAATTTGCCAGTACATGCAAACTTTTTGTACAGACTTCTATTTTATGTGTTAGTGATTTCTGCAAATAAAAAAAAGACATATTTTAATGATATATAGGAGGCAAATGAGGAGACGGGTTCCCTGGTGGAAAACAATTGCCCTCGCCCATGGACATTCTGACATTAAAAAAGTCGTAAGTGCGTTGCCGGCCTTTTATGAAGGAATAGGGATAGGGTAACCGGTAAACTCACCTACTGAACGAAACAAGGGCACAACGTTGATTCACGCCAGCTTTCTGTGAGGCTCTCTCACGGTAATGCGCGTTATGTATTTAAGATCGGAAAATGTCTCATTGGTACGCACCTCCGCCGTACAGGTTCCGCCGAGAGGGTGTAGGTTCGAACTCCTGCTAACTGCAGTGGAAGAGCCATGCTTCGGCACGAATGGGCCGGCTCGACCGGAGTGATACCACGACCTCACAGAAAACTGGCGTAAAACGGCGTTGCGCTATGTGTAGGTTTACAGGTGGCCCAACTTCCCTAATCCCCTATCCCTATTCCCATTCCCTATTCCCTCATAAAGGCCGGCAACGCACTTGCGACTCTTCGGATGTCGCGAGTGTCCATGGACGACGGCAGTAGCTTTCCATCAGGTGACCCGTGTGCTTACTTGCCTCCTAAATATCATTAAAAAAAATAAGTTACACCTTTTAGCCTTTACTTTATCTAAAAATAATAATAATAAATAACTTTATTGTCTCTAATAAAACATAATTTAAATAGGAGCATAACAATTAATTTATAATAATATTCACATTATGGAGTGCGCAACCCGTACACTAAGAATACTTGTGTTGTAAGTAAAAAGCTCACTCGATAAAAAATATGACACTACATTAGTGAGGTATACAAAAAATACGTGTTTATTTCATAATACTGTTATTATTTATTTCTTTAGCAGAGAGTTACAATGATATCGAGACAAAAAACTCCCCTCTGCTTAGTTTATACATTATTTCTTCACCCCTGATAAGTCCTCTATTCCAAGGACATAAGGAACATAATATAAATAATAAAATAGCTCTCCACACAATCTGTTCACAGACAATTACCTCATAAGGGGCCCAATATCTTATTTCGCGCCATATTGCAACTTGGCGGCCCTCTAATGTTTTATCCTAATTAGTTTAATTTTGTAAGGAGTTTTAATCTTTAAGAGACTTTGGTGTAGTGGTTGGTAATATATTATATCTATACTAATAATATAAAGCTGGAGAGTTTGTTATCGCGCTAATCGGAGCTACTGGCCGGAATTTAAAAATTATTTTTGTGTTGGTTTGCCTATATATCGAAGAATATATATAGCCATATAACGCACGCTACGACTTATAGGAGCCGAGCATGTAGTAAAAACGGCTAATTTATAAAGTATTACCTAGACGTAGTTGCGGGCAACAGCTAGTTATTTATATTATGGAAGAAGCTATAAGAAAGGCAACGCAAAGTAATGTTATCTTTTATATAAACTTATTGCAATGTTTGACGAGGAAACGGAACTTTTTACGAGAATTTCAACAATGTGTTCATTAGATTTGTAACGAAAATACTTTCTTGTTATTATAAACCTAAACTAAATAAAGGAGGCAAATACCAGTATTTGTATTCTTTATTTAAGCTTATACCCGTGGCTTTTCCCACGACATTAATGAATTTGGAATTCAATTGGAATAATAATGACCCTGTTAGTCTGTAAGTCTATTACATAATACCCTATCGAAGCCATAATTATTTGAGTTATGTCGTGATTGACGAACGAAAATTAAAACAAACTTACACTTTTATAATAAGTGTGATTTTTATACTTGAATTATTATTATAGCTTGCAGTTTCCAGATATAAAAGAAATGTGCAGAACCCATTAGGAAAAATATAAATAATGACTTTATCAATAATACCTCAAGAAATCAACAATAGGCTCCATAAAATATGATTTTTGATCAATCAATTTGGACTTTTAGTCTCATTTGAAAGGGTGTGGTTTGCCAGGGGATTGTGAATTCTATAGCTACGGAATAGAGAGACAAAGCCTGATGCAGGGAGGGCTCAGCCTCTCAGATCCCCACGTCTAGACTGCAGACGGCTGGGGAGCCCCAAGGTCGCCACAAGTACTTGCTATATGGCTACTAGCCATTATGGCTATTTGATGGCTACAATTATGGCTGTGGTGCCTTTGGAATGTTACAATAGGTCGTCGAGGTAACAATTCGGCAACGATTGCTTAAGTTTGCTAAGTTAAGTTTTTTGAGGATTACTTAAATATAAATTTTGTTTATATTCATAAAATTCTTACACCTCTGATATGGTTTTTCTGATATTAGGAAATTTTACAAGCAAATTCTACTGAATTACAATTAAATACTGAAATACCCTACTGGCCTGAGAATCAGCTTGTAGCTATTTTTAAACGGATAACAAAGTGGGCACGAGACAACTAGTAAGAAGTTGACTATGACTACAAGAGTATGGCATATCTCAAAATTACTTGGCACGAAATTTAATACAATTTGTATTACCAATTAAAACAATTCAAACAATTTAACTATCATAATTAATACATAAACGAGTGTTTCAGTCAATTTATCAATTAACATATAAGACCTTTTCCTTTCTCTTACGAGGTTTAAAGATTTCCAACAACTCTAGAAAAGTTTTGTTGGAGTCTATGTGCTATTAAATCGTATAAAATAAAAAAAGTCTTATAAAATACACATAAACGTGGATAAACAGAGTTGTAAAAACTTGAAAAAAAAATCTTAATAAAAATTAATATTTTTATTTAGCAGGGATGATTTCATAGTCTAGCCCTTTGTAGTGAGTGCAAACGCTAATAAAACTAAAGCTGTATGCAAATAAAAAAGTTTTTTAATATTTGGTCTTGCAACTAAGTAATAATTTTACGCGAAAAGACAAAACTTATATATTAAATACATTCTTTTTATAAATTTGCTCCCTTGGACCCTTCTAAATCCTTCATTTAGCTATTAGTGTAAACAATTATAGTATTCGTTATTCAAATGTCAAATAGTTACTGAGCTGATAAAAAAATGTGTTGTTATTACAATATTAGATTGACAAGTAGCAATAACATTCTACAAACGAAATCATACCTTCATATAAAAGTATTCCCAAATCATCGTCAAAATATAATTATCTACTATGCGACAACTATATCATACAAAATATAATATTGACTTGCACCACACATCGAAAAATTAATTACATTTTAATACCAGACATAAAGAGCTTTATTCATTTATTGAAGCCCTATTCAACGTTCGCAGTGCGCGCCCCTCTGTATAATTCGGTTCCTATAGGACGTCTGGGTATAGCTATGGTCTAGACTCTAGATCACGCCGCAGACGGTTGGGGTAGGTCAGGTACTGCAGTCTGTGCATTCCTATTTTAAATTACGTCAACCCCTCGTGTTGACATTTAGTAATTGGAATTTGAATTTTGAATTTTGTTTTTTTAAAGTCCAGTCACGGAATTTTTTGCCAATGACTTTAATGTCATTTGTTTTTGTATTGAATTTGACTTGATGGGTAGTTGTTGGTTAGTAGCGTACCTTAACTGTATAAAATACAAAAAAAAGTTCTTTTCATCTTTATATGCCAGAATAAATTTATGCTAATTTTTATACGATATGATAAAAAATTGGAGATTTTGTTTTGTTTATTAATTATAAAATATTCTTTTATAGTAGAATCTATTTTATCTATTATTTTTTTATATTTTATTACTCCAAACACAAACTTCACAATTTATTGTAACAATGCTATATAAAATACTACACGAGGGACCTATACGAGGAAATACCTACACTGGATAAGACGTAAATGAATTCGGAACGTAAGCACCAAGTCTGCGGGTAGGCACGCGCGCTGCATACTAACGTAAGGCGGGCAAGTCGGCAGGCTGGCCATTTTGATATGGCCCCGCTAATATGGCGTCGCTAATCTTGCCCCGCTAGTTCAATTCAGTTTCAGTTAAATCAAGTCGTTTTTTTTGCTTAGTTAGGGCGTGAAGGTAGAACAAAAAAACACACTTTCCCATGTATAAAATTAGTATGGATATAATCTAATCGCATAATATTTACATAATTTTGCCCGATTGTTTTACTTCCATCTCTAGTAAAATAACAAGATACTATTTATATTCTATATCTCTACTCGTAGCGATAAAGTGAGGAAACGTGACGATGTTCTGAAAATGTGACTTTAAGCACTTTAGTTGTTGACTTAACTTTTCTATACTCAATCCTTTATTAAGTACTAGTTGGTGCCTGCAACTTCGTTGCGCAAAAATTTGTATATCACGCGGGGACCGTACATTTTCCTCAGATAAAATGTAACATATTATAGAATATATGTTGCCCAGACCTAATAGCTATTAAGCAGATAAACGAACAGATAACTTTTTTTTGTCAATATGTGTTCTATTACTGTTCCTTTGCACCCCCACATAAAATGTACGTCTAGACACTCCAATTTTAGTGTTTCATTACATGTATATAGAATATAAATGTAGAAAATTCGATTATTGCGCAATAAAAGTATATTTTCTGGAATAAAAAGTATCCTATGTCCTTTCCCGGGTCTCAAAACAAAATATCTTTCGCGATTTGGGCGTGACAGACTGACAGACGGACACACGTTAGCATTTTATTAATCTGTAATATGGTCAGACATAAAAAATCGCTTTTGTTCTCAATAAGCTAGATGCGGAATGGAACCAACAAAAGAGATTTCGCCGCGTCCGCACAATACGGAAGCGAGTACTAGGGCGTCATAGGCGGGCGGCGGTGGGCGCTGCGGCGCGGCGCATTGCAGGCGGGTGAACGGCCGGGCATCGATCCGCCCCCGCCCCGCTCGCTTCCCCGACCCACCCCGACACACCCCCGCCCGGGCCTGCGTAAACCCCCGGTTATGTAACCGGTGACGTGGCCCGGCTCTTCCGGGCTGCAGTTTTCACAAATATAAAACGGTAGAGGGTATTGTGTAGTTATTTTCAGACTATTACGTGACCAAGATTAATATGAAATGTCTGTCTGTCTATCGACATATGAATGTGTATAACAACATCTCAACTACTAAAAGATAATAAGTAAAAATTCGCCATAATCGGCCGGACGAGAAAAGTTTTAAACTTTGGAATATATTAATATACAACTTTTTAAATAGATTATCAAAATTATTCATTAATTTTTTATAGTGCAACTCAAAAAGGTATTCAGTAAATTTTTTACTACTACCCGAAAAATTAATGCCTCATGAATAGGCCCATTAATGCCGAAGCATCTTATATTTACTCAATATTCCAATAGCAATTTAACTCAATAATGTTACCCGTGTTGTGGTTTTGTGACAGCAGGTATGTGTGGAAGCTGTCACTTATAATCAGGTGACGCGGACGCTCGATTATTGTTGTGGTTACTGACAAGTATTGGTATAATAAGTGGAATATCTGGGACGTTTTAACTTTTAGTATAAGTTTCCGTTCGGTGAAATTTTCTTAAAAAATACTAAAACGTATTTAAAATATTTTAGTGTTTAGGTGTGTAGTTTCTATCGACGAAGTGGATACAAAGCTAGATTGTGGCTCTAAGCTGGTAGCTTTATATCTAACGGCCAACGGAACACGACTCACTTGAAATATATTCTTAGCTAATGGCGTTGTTTCGTCAAATAGCTACAAATTAATTTCCTCGTTAGTACGTATATATTTTTTTCCTATTTATTCAAAAAATAAACCACAAAATGTATATCTAATCGAACTCAATCATCGCTGAAATCTCTGGTCAAATTATCACAGAGATTTATTCGACCAAACTAAATTGTAGTCGAATAACGCATCATATGAGTATTTAACGCATTATAATTGTTGTAAATACCAAAACCCCATCACATGTTGCAAAGTTATATTAGTACTTTGTACTAGCAATAATAAAATATTAAAAAAAAAAACCTAGACGACCCGACATACGTTTTACTGCCAGTCTAATTTGTGAATCTAGACCATTAACAATTCCCTTTGAACACTAACAAGAAATCTCCACATCTTAAACTTAAATAGTTTTGAGTCAAAAAATCATTAATTATTTCAAATCTTAGGAAAATAAAGCTAAGTTTGTAACTATTTGATTTATAATTCGAACATTTATTTTCAAGTACCATATAAACCCAGATATAATATAATACATTTCTCACAATATTTGGGAATATAATTTAAATTTAACAATAAATAAAGATCTCACAGCGGAATCCAGTGAAGATTCATTATCGAAATAATTAAAACCCATTGCACACTTGTTAAATTCATTTCGAAAATGTGAAAAGATATCAAAATAATCAAAGAACTTTTCATAATTAATGCACCACTACAGAAAGCGGCGTACTGTACTGTGCTCTTGGTGTTTTGCGCGAATTTAGCTCTTGTTACCGGGGGGAGAGGGTTGAGAATGCGTTAGGTATGACGTAAACTCGTCAAGTATCGCTCACGGTCTGTGGAATTATTAAGCGCGCGGGACAGGGTCACTACAGTACTAGCTAGAGTTGGTGGTGGAACTAGCGACAGTAACAAGCCAGCAGTTTTTTAGCAATTTGAAACTTCAGCAACAACAAAATTTATAAGGACAAAAAATGTGAATTATATATGTTTAGCTAAATTTACAAGCTGTCACAAAAGTAAGCGATATAAAAGTTCACAGTGAAAGTAGCAACACAGAAAGCGAATATTTTTTGTGATTTGTGTTGACCAGCATCCCAGCAACGAGGACTAGCCCATACAAATAAAAATAAAAAATGGTATTAAAGTCGTTTAAAGGTTCGATAAATGCAAGATATTTTAAAACTTATGAATTTATTATTATTATGATTCCGGTATGAACGTTAGTTTCTATCTGGCTCTATAATGTTATATGTTCTATACTAGCTGGTGCCTGCGACTACGTCCGCGTAAAACATTATAAATTATCACGTTTTCACAAAATGTTTTTGTTTGATGCTATATAGCGTGATGTTATAATATAGCCTTCCTCGACAAGTAGACAAAAATATTTTTTCAATTCCGGCCAGTAGTTCCTGAGATAAGCGCGTCCAAACAAACAATCGCTTCAGCTTTATATTATTAGTATAGATCATACCTTTTTTATACATATTATAATATTATATCATAAATAATATAAAGCTGAAGAGATTGTCGAACAAACAACCTTTTCTGCTACTCTCTTTAGCAAGTCGCGCTAATCTCAGGAACTACTAGTCGGAATTGAAAAATTATGTTTGTGTTCATGTGTCCTTTTATCGAGGAAGGCTATTATATAACATTACGCTACGACCAATCGAAGCCGAGCAGTTTTAAAAAATGATGTAAAAACGCGATAACTTGTAAAGTTTCACTCGGACGTAGTCGCGAGCAACAGCTCGTTGGGCTTGTTTGATTGTTTGTTAGTCCTTCCTTCACGCCTAAATGAAGCTTCTAATTGACTAGATTTTTTGCATAAATTAGGATAAAAGACTGGACATAAGCCACATTAAGTCTTGGAAAAACATTTTTTTTTCCAAAATCCAAACGTATTGTTCTCGCGTTTACAAGTCTACGTGAGCGAAATCGTAGACAGAAACTAGTATACAGTGGATCATTTAATCACAGCCGCATTTCCATGAAAAATCTTCAGGATAATGAAAGGTAATTAGCGCGGAACGTATGGGAGCGGAGTGGCAAGCTGCGAGTTGGCGGGAGACGGCGCTCTCAATATAATGAGGAACGCACTGCGCTTCACTGCGGTACGGCGGGACAGTCAGACAGTACCGAACGTGGTATAGTCGGTTTTCGACTAAATTTAATCTTTAACTTGCCAGCACTGGCTATTGGCTCTATTTATAAGCAGCGCAAGTTATAGTAGTGATAGCAGCTGATTGCAAAAGTGGTGTTGGCAAATCAGTATTCATTCGTCTGCTGAATGAATTTTAGTATAACTTACGTAATAAGTTACCTAAAATAGTACAAATTATGTAACATACTTATTTCGACTCATTGCTCCCGGGGGAAAATTAATTTCAATGCGGGTAAAGCCACAGATTTTCTGTGTTAATACAAACATAAATTCTACTTATCAACTAGAACGTATGTGTGTCCAATAAAAAGTAAAATAAAAATAAGTATGGACGCTGTATACCACGTCAGTCTGACCCCGTGGTAAGTACCAGAATGACTCGTGTTACAGGTACCAGACAACGGAAATATATTTAATACTTTTATACTCTACACATATTTAAGATTTTTATTATGTGATACACATATTTAATACATATCCAAGACGGCGGGATTCGAACCCGCGACCCCCGGCTCAAGCTCCCTTACCAACCGAGCCACAGATGTTTTTTTTTTTCAAATTCAATAAAATCTTGTTTTACGTCTTCTGTTCCTCCGACTTGGACATCTAAATTAGAAGAACAACAATTCTCTCCTGTTTTAGAACAGGAGAGTAAAGTATGTATCTTTAGAGATATATACATACATCACTTGCCGGAGATTTGCACAAAAATTTCTTATAAAATTACCAAATTCGTTTGTGCCAAATAATTTTCAATAGGTGTGTGTGTGTGTGTGTGTACTATTCGCCAATTTTAAAAACAAAGTTAGGAACCGCACATTATTAAGGTAATCTTAAGGAAAATAAAACTTTATGTAGTCTCACACATTTTTTTCTATATTTTCTTAATAGCCGTCAGTTAATTATTTATCATTTATTTATTTAATACTTCATACCAATTTTACATAGGTGGGTTTAATGCCTTGTGGCATTTTCTACTAGCCAACCTTAGGGTGATACTGAGAAGTTAACGTAGGCGCATTTTTCAAAATAAAGTTAATTTTATGAATACAATTAATTAATAGTAACGTTACTTAAACTATTATTTGGTTCCAGAAACTGGACCGTCGTTTTGGTTTCTAGTGAAGTTCGTTGAACTTTTCCCCAGATTCCCGCCAACGGAATTTCGAGCTCATTTCTTATGTTGATGTAAAGGGTAAGTAATTAAAATAATTATCAATCTGTTGCCACAGTTTCAAGAAGTAAGATTTCATTAATTAGTAACTAATAATAGTATAGTAACTAGTATGAAAACCTTACAATTATATACAACTGCAGTAATTTTATAAACTAGAAGCTAGAACATATAGAGAATTTGATAAAAAAATAAAAGCCTTTTATCCAATTGTAACAAAACATTTTATTCTCAATCATCTAAAATTATAATTCAATATCTAAAGACGCTTAACACCACGTCATTCTGGCTCCGGGCTAACTACCATAAGGAATTGTGAAATACATATATAAAATATTTTCATACTATACTTTTTATTACATAAAAAGCATATTTTTTTATGTAATAAAGTATTATATAAAGTATTTAAATATAAAGTATTTAAATGGTTATTACTACCTGTAATTTGTAAACCATAACCTCAATACCAACCTCCTTCAAACAACGCCACAGAGTTCAATGTACACTATGAACATAAAGTAATACATCACGGCACAGACGATATCAGACAAGGAAATTATGATGAAAAGCGTTTCCCGATGATTTGCGAGCTAACCCCTCCCCCTCCCTCCAACCCCCTCACCTCCCCTCCTAGCCCGAGACGCGGCTAAATATAGAGCCAGCTCATTCAGCCCCCTCCGGCCCCCCTCGCAACATCCTGTACCCTTTGTGGGACAAATATTTCGTTTGGCTGAGTTTGTATGAAAAATTTAATTGTATTTTGATTATTATGTGCTATTTTTTGGAGAGTTATAGTTTTGTATTATAAAAACTAGAAAACTAGAGATATTCGTACAGCCCATTAGATCTCACAAAATAATACAAGACCAACATCAGTTATCGCATTTTTTATTTCCCTAAAAAACCTGTTAAGTTCCGACTTTGAAAATTGAATAAAACGGATGATTACGTAATAATTTATTATAAAACATGTCAAAGTATATATTATAGCGTCATAATGTACATGTACATATATATAAAGCTACAACATAACCACGAAATCCGCGCCACACCTAAGCGTGCGATATGACCTAATAACTACATTAAACAAAGAGCTACGGCGCTACGACGTAGCGGTGCTACGGCGTAGCGGGGTTACGGCGTAGCCCGGGCGCGGTCGCCGACCCCTGGCCGTGAACGGGGGCGCGCCGTCGCGCCCTTTATACGGGGTGTATCGCCTATAAGGTAATGTGCATTTTTTGAGGTTAGGATTTTTATCGTATATTTTTATGGGCTCTAAGGATACCCCATTGGTATATTATAATTATCTGAAAGGAACTGTATGGTCATTTATGAAATATTACTTAGTTTAAAGTACCTATTTTTTGTTACATAAATATTAAATGTATTTCCTGCTCACGTTTTTACCAGAAAATAAGACTGCCATAAACAAGTATACTTCTACAAATACTATATTCTATTACCTGTTATAAATAAAGCATTCGATTCATAAAACATAAAAATCTCAATAAAACGAAACTAAACACTCTATACCGTCATACTTAGCTAAGACCGCACACCGCCGGGCTCAAATCTCACAGCCACACCCCCGCTGTACCGACACGGCGGCACCCACACTAGCGCGCGCCACCCCCGCGCTGTATGTGTGCGTGGAGAATGTGTGTTAATGTTAGACTTCCGCGTTCAAAGTGTGTCAGCGCGGGCGGGCTTGCATGTGTGCGTGGCCGGGCGAGCGCGCGCATGTATGCGTGCGGCGCGCCGTAGACGCTGCGTTAGTGTGAGGGGTGGGCCAGTGTGCGCGCGTTGCTGAATCTCTGCGCGCGGGTGTGATGCCTGTGTGTGTGTGCAGGGTGCATCGACTCTTCCGCTTCCGCCGGGTACTTTGCCCCGGGGTTCGCACGTCCGAGGCTTGCGTGCTACTCTGACGTTACCTGATTCTACATTACCGCCTTATTTCAACCTAATTAGTTGCCACAAAGTATTTTTATGAGGCTTTGGTTTTCTAGTAGTAAGCTGTAGGATTTTGTTACATATTTATACCGACATAAAATATTACGTCATGTTATAAAATTTATTACTGTTTTGTTTGAGGTGTAATCAAAAATTAATTATTTTAGCATTTTAGGAATGACTTGAGATTTAAGAGAAAATTTACCTTATTCTGAATTTTGAAAATGCTGTGCCGCCACTTTTCTACAATCAATAAATAAAGTATTACTGCAAGCTTTCGTATAGGATTACTGTAAGACATGTTGTGAATTGTTATTCCCAACATTGCTTTTAAAAATATTGCCAGAAAATCGCTTATTGAATCTCCAGTATTTTTTTATTATATAAAAATAAGTAGGGTTTCTTTCCTGACGATATAACTCCTAAACGCACGATTTTGCTTGAAAAGTTGGAAAGGTCTCGGGCTCCATGAGGTTCGTAGAAAAGTCAGGAAAATTTTCAATAGAAAAGCAGAAAAACAATTATACTTATCTTTGTTACAACGCGGACGGAGTCTCGGGCTGCAGCTAGTGCCACATAAATACATATTTGCGTGCCCGATATCTCGTTTCTGAACATCAAAAGTATTAATCACGTCTTGATCTTCGTGAAAGCAGCCGGCCGCATTCTTTTCAACCCCTCGGGGGGGTGAAAAAGGGGGTGGAACACCCGCAAGTATTTCAACCGAGTATTTTATCTCGCTGAAAGAGTTGATACTGTCCGACTTGAAGTGAAATAGTTTTTAGTTCGCCGCTTCCGGGACTAGTTTTATGATTTACTTCAGAGCGACTGGATTTTTTTACCTGGCGTCTTTTTACCCGGCTGCAGGGAAAGAAAAGTAAAGTTTTGGTACCGTAAATTGTTTAATATACTTGTTACACCGCCTTTACATGTGGAAGAGTTTCTCTAGGAGACTCCGGAACGAAGCGCGTCACGTCACTGCCGACATGGGGAAATTGAAAGAGAGCCAGTTGGTGGACCTACGTCATTCGGTCGGTATATGTGAATTCCTTGTGAGTTGTGATCTGTCGGCTGAATTGAATGAAAATGAAACCCGGCCAAATTACTTAGATCCACAATATAATACAAAAAAATATTTAAACCATAATATTATTATAGCCAATGTCAGGACATCGGTATAATACATTATATTTATTATGCTACTATTTTTAGTATTTATAATATCTCTTCTCTAAGAAGTCCATGAAGTCCGAAATAAAAAATTTGATGTGATTGGCGTCTTTAGCAAACATAATATTTTAATGAGGTTCCAAAATATTGTTAGAAGTTAGAAACCCATTTTGTACTCAGTTCCGCTGGTCTCTGTAACTACATACAACTTCTGTCGGTCAGCACTCAACTATAGTCTAACTGGCAAAGTTTGCCAGCTGGAGATAAGGTCGCTTCATCAGCTATTCGCTCCTAATAATTCTGCTCTTACGTATATGTACATATTGTGTTACTAGGGTTCTCCCGCGACTTCGCTCGCGTGGAATTCGAGATCGCGTAGAAATACAAAAGTTTATTTAAACCATAATATTATTACAGCCAAAGCTAGGACATCCGTATAGTACTAAGCTTAAGGTGTAACTAGTGATGTTCCAGATATTCGTATCCGCATCCTTATCCGCGAATATCCAAGAGAAAATAATTATCCCCGTGGATCTTTACGGATCTTTCCTGGATTAATTTTTAATAAATGGGATAAAATTCTATATACAGATTACAGAATGTAAAAAAACTAAGTTATAATGCTTAAGGGTGTGTAATAGTCCCCTATATACAGTGAAAGTAGCAGAGCTAAAAGCAAAAAAAAAATGTTATTTGTATGGGCAAACTCATTTCACTGAGATGAGGTACTTAGTTTTGTTACATCTTGTGTTTGAACTTGGTAGAAAAATTCCAAAACTATTAAATTCTAATATAATGGGGAAATAGTATGATGTTTGTTTGTTTGTCTTTCCTACACTTCCTTTCCTAACAAATCAACCAGTCGACTTGATTTTTGGCATAAACTTAATTGAAAGGATTGTTATAACATTTTAGCACCATTGTATGATAAACAATTATGGTTGTAAATTACGTATCCGCGGATCTTAATACGAAATATCCGTATCCGCGGATATAGAATTTTAACGATCCGCCACTTTACTAGGCGTAACACAATGCACACATATAAAGGTGCGCACACATTAAGTCAGCTCTCGCTGCAGCCAGACAGCGCGTCAATATTTGAACAGTGCTAGGACACCCGTGCTCAATATACACAGACCTTTATGTAGCTTTATCCGCGGTTTTGTCTGAATTGAAAGCCGTACCGTACCCTCGCCCGATATTCAGAAAAACATCCAAACGAACCTTCACATTTAATATTAGTATTATTAACAATTGAATAATTGTAAGGTATTAGAAATGAAAGCAACATTATTTCTGTAGAAAGTTCCGGGGAGGTGAGAGTGCTGTTTTTGTAGTAACTCGAGCGTCGTGGCGACCTGGTACGTTTTGTAGATTAGGTAAAATGTTGAAACAAATAATGAGGGCAGTTTTTATTTTAGTAGTGTGATGGGAAACTACAGCGATTTTAAGGTTAAACAAATAAATATCCTAGAAAAAAATGCTTTACATTTAACATTTATTGGACAATTTCAGACGTCAAGGTATAAAGCATTTAGTTGAATGTGACAAAAAATATCTGGGAAGCTTGGTATTACATATAAGTATAATGAACTTACCTCACATTTAAATCATCAGTGTTTTATATGGAAGTGTTCTTTTGCGTTTTTTTAACACACCCTATCTTAATCTGAAGGTTTCGGCGACATTTCGGTCATTAAAAATAACTGTGCAAGAACCGAACTATCTAAGAAATCTGGTTTTTTATAACAAGCCTACACTAGCTTAATCTGACGTACTCGAGTAAATCTAAAATTCCCCTTTGGGCTACCCTACTATTAAGGATAATGCATGTATGATTCGTATGTAATTAGATTGATTACTATCAGCTACAACATTGACTATTTTCGAGTGAGAAAATCGCATAGAGCGTCTCGTATACATATAATACTCGAAAATTAAATACGAGAATACCCTTAAACCTGCTTAACCATCTCTAAAAAAGGAGTATATTTTTTATTTAGGTAAATACTTTTTTTAACATTTTTTTATAATTAAAGTCACCTTACATTACTTTTACACTCCACTGAATCCAGTAAACAGTAGAATACCATATTGGAAACAATATGGAATTGTACTGGAAGATATTCCAGCCCAGCATCAAGTAGCTGGCTCCTTCTCCTGTATCAATAACTGTAAACACAGGAATGCAATTTCGTAGCGCTCCAACTTCAAAGGGAAGTCTGTGAAGTTTTGACGTTCCCTCGTGATCAATACTCTTTCCGACACCTGTGAGCCTGGTACGTCTGCCACACCTGGGCCTTAAGCGACTAGAAATAAGGCATATTATTATTTTGTTAAGGGTAATTTGAAGATAAAATTATACCGTGTAACAGCAATTTTATGTACCATTGAGGAAATCGTTCCCTAGCCACAGACCTACATTATTTTTTTAATGATATTTAGGGAGCAAGCCAGCAGACGGGTAACCTAATGGAAAGCAACTGCCGAAGCATGGCTCTTCTACGGTAATGAGCATCTATTACATACTTGAGATCCAAAAATGTTTTAATGGTACACGCCTCCACCGGGGCTCGAACCTGCACCTCTCGAGTGCGAACTAAAGCCTTACCCATTAGGCCAAGGACGTTCAAAATTTGATCGGAATATTATGGCAATTCCAATAAATCGTGAGTTGGCTGGATTTGACATAATACTTAGATCCGCAATCTGACTATGAATCAACTACCTTGATAGTATAGGAATCAAATATTCAAAAGTGTCTTAGATTGGCTAATGTCGAATATTAACGTCAGGAAGAGAACATGTATAATATATTTTTAAAATTTAATAAGGTTGTTTAGTTAAATAGTTTGGACAGGTTAAAATATTGTTAACAAAAACCATTTCTATGCCACGGCTTCTTAGTTAATACGTATATAAGAAAACCAATATTTATATTTAATTCAAATGTAAGATAATATAAACCTTTAAATAAGACGATAGAGGCCGAGGCCTAAACTAGCCTTTATTACTCTCCTTGCTTTCAACGAAGTCTATTCCAAAAATCAACTTGATTGGTTGCGCAAAAGCGCAACCAGTCAAGTACGTTTAAGACCTGCTTAAGACATTTATAAACTGGTTGAGCGGTTCTCGAGTTTAAGCGAAACTAATAAAATTTGAAATAAATTTTTAATAAAAAAAATTTATAAATCGCATCCCAGTAAATAACGGTAAAAGCAGATTTATAAAGCCACTTAGTTATATCTTGTGTTGTTAATAAAAGGTTAAAATTATTTGATTGCTGCCTTGAAGGTTCATAAATAATGTAGGCGAGGAAATGAATTTTGGATGAAACGAAACGGTTATTAGTTATAGGAATATTATGTTTCATTTCATCTTCATTAAAACGTTTTACCAACAGCCAAGTATTTTAAACCGGGCACAGGGTATATTTCCTGCTTTCTAAGACTTATAAAAGAGTAGTCAGTTCAGGTTTGTAAAGAAAAACAGTAATTATAATTAATAATATAAAGAGAGATTAAGACTTGGTTTGTTTGAGCTCGCTAATCTCAGCCACTCCTGGCTGGAATTGAAAAACTATTTTTGTGTTTGTTAGTCCATTTATTGAGGAAGGCTATACGCTATATAACATCAAGCTACGACCAATAGGAGCCGAGCAGTAATCAAAAATATTGTAAGAACTTTTCACATTTCACGCGGACGTTGTCACGGGCAAAAGCTAGTTAGTTATAGAAATATTACGTTTTATTCCACTTTCATTAAAATGTTATATCCGGGGACGACAATCAATATACGAGGTGTGTTCAAAAAGTATCGCGAATTTTGAATTTTCGCGGGTTACGTATATTCGAATTTCGATTTTTTT